>REGM01000286.1:262198-280106 GCA_004194415.1 Aurelia aurita | reverse complement strand
TTTCAAAACTTTACTTCAGCGGCCAAAGCTAGATAAGCTTTGCTTTTCTTGGGTCGCGTAGAATACAAGTATTTTAACAGGTCTTTTATTTTATTGTAGCAACTTGTATTTTACAAATAAAGTTGAATTGAATTGGATATTGAATAAAAATGTGCTTAATACTGAGCGAGGCAAAAAAACCTGTGGCTTTCGACAGATAATATTTTTGCGAGAATCCACAACTTTTTTTGGTTAACGTTTCTGAAATCAACTTTTCCTTTTCTATAGTCAATTCTGATTTTGCAATAAGCGATATTTTTAGTAAATTATACCAATGATTTTAGGTCTCCCTGAAGGAATTTGCAAAGACTTTCTTTATAAAATCCCTTTTAACTTATGTTGTCCGATATTCTTTCTACTAAAGCTGCTACAAAAATCACTATCATATTTTGATTTTGAAATAGATAGAACAGCCCACAAGGTATAACTACCGGGTGAGTCAGAAAAAACGTGGGGCGTTTAACAATCTATATTCTGGTGAAAAACAAGTCAAATCGGGAGTGCTGAAGTTTTATGTTGCAGAAGAAAGATTGAATTAGTTATAGAAATTAAGTTTGTTAAAATCGGTCATTTTATTCCTTATTTATTTGCGATTTTGTGATATAGCCATTTTGGTGAAAAGTATCGCTGGTAAAAGAACTTTCAGCTTGCTAACAATGACAATTAAATCACTAGTCCCCAAGGGATACAACATAAGTAACATTAATTTTTCTTTTTGTGCTCTAACATAATGAATGCCTTCTTTCAATTTTGTTGGTAGAGAAATAATATGTTTGTCATGGTTTAGAAAATCACACGTGCATGAATATGAATCTAATTGAAGGCCTATTTTAGCAATATTGCGAAACACTATTTTACTACATTCGCTCATAATTCTGGAATGGAAAGACCGATTTCGACCAAACAAATTTTCATATCTAAGTTAGCTTTTCTTCTATGCAATGAATTTTAAAGAAACGAATTTGCAAATTTAAACTGCATCAATAAAAATTGGCAAACACCCAACGTTTTTTCTGATTCACCCGGTATATATCAAAACTACGCAACTTACCTTTAATCGATTCACAGTCAACATTTCTAGGATAATCACAGATATTCTTGAATGGATGGAACATTTTGCCCCTTTCACACACTCTGTAGAAGCCATTGTATCCTTTGCATTCTATGTAACCCGTACAATCACGAGGGATCGGACACACGCTGTCGGGAATTGCACAGCACGAACGAGTAAGCTCATAGGAGACCGTGACAGCCTGTGGAACGGAGAAAACATTGGTGAGGTTATTGAAATCGGAGTATGTTCTGATAAAATAAGTCTGTAAGCACAAGGCCAATAGATCCTTCCTGAAAGAGTCTGGTTCAGAAACTGTTCACAAAAAAGATATTTCTAATGCAATGAATAGTTTCTTTTGCTCAGTAGGTAAGGATCTTGCTGACAAAATAGATCCAGCCCCAAATCCCCTTCTTGCAGGTGACTATGAAATTAACAAACATAAGGCAACATTCCACTTCAGGACTATTAAAGTGCAGGAGATCAGGGATGCATTTGCCACGGTTAAGACAGCAAAGAGCTTTGGGACTGACAACATCTCTAGCTACTTTCTGAAGCTTGCGCTGCCTTTTANGGTCTCCCTGAAGGAATTTGCAAAGACTTTCTTTATAAAATCCCTTTTAACTTATGTTGTCCGATATTCTTTCTACTAAAGCTGCAAAAATCACTATCATATTTTGATTTTGAAATAGATAGAACAGCCCACAAGGTATAACTACCGGGTGAGTCAGAAAAAACGTGGGGCGTTTAACAATCTATATTCTGGTGAAAAACAAGTCAAATCGGGAGTGCTGAAGTTTTATGTTGCAGAAGAAAGATTGAATTAGTTATAGAAATTAAGTTTGTTAAAATCGGTCATTTTATTCCTTATTTATTTGCGATTTTGTGATATAGCCATTTTGGTGAAAAATATCGCTAGTAAAAGAACTTTCAGCTTGCTAACAATGACAATTAAATCACTAGTCCCCAAGGGATACAACATATGTAACATTAATTAATGCCTTCTTTCAATTTTGTTGGTAGAGAAATAATATGTTTGTCATGGTTTAGAAAATCACACGTGCATGAATATGAATCTAATTGAAGGCCTATTTTAGCAATATTGCGAAACACTATTTTACTACATTCGCTCATAATTCTGGAATGGAAAGACCGATTTCGACCAAACAAATTTCATATCTAAGTTAGCTTTTCTTCTATGCAATGAACTTTAAAGAAACGAATTTGCAAATATAAACTGCATCAATAAAAATTGGCAAACACCCCACGTTTTTTCTGATTCACCCGGTATATATCAAAATTACGCAACTTACCTTTAATCGATTCACAGTCAACATTTCTAGGATAATCACAGATATTCTTGAATGGATGGAACATTTTGCCTCTTTCACACACTCTGTAGAAGCCATTGTATCCTTTGCATTCAATGTAACCCGTACAATCACGAGGTATCGGACACACGCTGTCCGGAATTGCACAGCACGAACGAGTAAGCTCATAGGAGACTGTGACAGCCTGTGGAACGGAGAAAACATTGGTGAGATTATTGAAATCGGAGTATGTTCTGATAAAATAAGTCTGTAAGCACAAGGCCAATAGATCCTTCCTGAAAAAGTGTTTTCTAAAAACCTTAGCTTCTACCTCACATTGGCAAGTGTGTCCTCCCAACCTCGTTCCCATGACCCAAAAAGAGGCTGTTGAAATCCAGCATGGCAGCCTTTTTGGGCCATGGTATTGAGCCAGTATTGACGTAGGAAACTGGCCCTCGGAACCAGGTTGGTGTCCTCCTAGATTTCAAAGAGCAATGCAAGGACTTTCTCTTAAAAAAACAGCTCGGTTTAAAAGGCTCCTGTGTTTTTGATCTTTTTCAATAAGTTCTCCCTTTGCCCATGGCAGCCTTCCGCTTGGACGGCAAACATTTTGTAGAAAGGTCTATCATATTGAACTTCATACAGACCTCAAAGTATCTTTGATGTTATTTGCTTTATTATAGATCATATTAGATTATGTCGTTCCAAAATTAAGAGTAATTTTGTTTTGAAGATGTTTCCGAAAATGCTCGATGAATTGGACTCAATTCGTCCATAAAATTGCACCAAAATTGCAGCCTTGGAATCATACAAATTCCACCCTTTATCATCTAGAAAGTAAAATAGGCTACACATGTGCTTTTACGCGTAACTAACAGATACATTTTGACGCTCTTCTGAAGATGAAAGCTGGGTGAAGTTCCGTCAACAATTTGGGTCCCTTTCCTCCTTCTAAATTTGTCAAAATGATAACCGTAAAGATGCTTTCCGGACGACTGCACTTTAGCGGACCAGCTTCATGTCATATCTCTCGGGAACGTATTTGACCAAATACCCTACTAACCCTAACTAAACTCTACCTTACCCTAACTAACCCTAACTTACCCTAACTCACCCTAACTAACCCTAAAAGCCCCTTTTCCAAAACCTAACCCTGAACCTAACCCTTACCCCATGACCATGACACATTACTTGCCGATATTGAAAGCTGGTCCACTAAAGTGCAGACTAGCCAAAATGTCGATAGTAACATTTTAGTCTGGTGTACGGTCCGGTTTCTAAAGTAATCCGGTCCTTTCTACTTACGTGTGTGACAGGAGCTGTTCTGATTGGCTTCTGAGTTGGCCTCCTGGTTGGACCTGAGAATGCTTTTGAGCCACTTGATATTTCATTTAAATGTTTTCGTCCGATTAGGCCAATATCGTAACTAAAAGAAAACAAAAACAGAGATTAGAGAGACCAAAGACAGACCTACTACAACTACCAAAATTAAAGNCAACAATTTGGGTCCCTTTCCTCCTTCTAAATTTGTCAAAATGATAACCGTAAAGATGCTTTCCGGACGACTGCACTTTAGCGGACCAGCTTCATGTCATATCTCTCGGGAACGTATTTGACCAAATACCCTACTAACCCTAACTAAACTCTACCTTACCCTAACTAACCCTAACTTACCCTAACTCACCCTAACTAACCCTAAAAGCCCCTTTTCCAAAACCTAACCCTGAACCTAACCCTTACCCCATGACCATGACACATTACTTGCCGATATTGAAAGCTGGTCCACTAAAGTGCAGACTAGCCAAAATGTCGATAGTAGCATTTTAGTCTGGTGTCCGGTCCGGTTTCTAAAGTAATCCGGTCCTTTCTACTTACGTGTGTGACAGGAGCTGTTCTGATTGGCTTCTGAGTTGGCCTCCTGGTTGGACCTGAGAATGCTTTTGAGCCACTTGATATCTCATTTAAATGTTTTCGTCCGATTAGGCCAATATCGTAACTAAAAGAAAACAAAAACAGAGATTAGAGAGACCAAAGACAGACCTACTACAACTACTAAAATTAAAGTAAGTTTAAAATGTTTTCAGATTTTTTGCGCTAAAAAGAAGCACATTTTCTCACACAAATATAAGATTTTAGAGGAATGATCTTTCCAAGGGCGCCTACCATGTATGAATTGGGTTTATTCGTAGTCCTGTTTTCGTGACATAATTTCGTGACATAGCTCACACAGTAGTTGCTGTTTTGTAGTCTTTTTACCCGAGCCGGAAGACGTAAGGGGGTAAGATGACGTAAGATAACTTCGTGGTTCAGATTCAGGTGTTGATGTAATGCGATATCAACTGTTATAAGAGACGACCACAGGGAACTAGACAGGGCGCTTTTTGATTGGTCAACACTGATAGACGTTACAATTTGAAAGTCACCGTAAGTATAGAATTATACACGGATTAACAGGACAGCAATTTCTCCGTGTGCTATGTCACGAATACAGGACCGCGAATAAACCCAATTCATACAAGGTAGGCGCCCTTGGTCTTTCCAGCGATTTCCATGTCCGTAGATAGCTAAATGACTCAAGTGCATGAAAGGAAATTGACTAAATTTCGAAATAACAAACAGACATAGAGAGAATACTGGAAAAAGGTTTGGACGGTCAGATTTGATTTACCCCATTGATTTACCAGATTTGATTTACTGCCTTTAAACTGTTTCTAGCAACCATTTTCAGTTCCAAGTCAGATTATATATTTTTTTCAAAAATGAATGCATTATTTTGAAAGTGAATTCTTAAATTTCACAGTGGAGCAAACGAAACATTGATATGTTGTGAGATTGCAGAGATATAAGCAGATTTTGAACAGTCTCTTCGAAGTGTAAATGCAGAGAACAATGAACACATGCCTAAAACAATAGAGATTACTGTTTGTTGACAGTTTGGTGACGGACCCCCTTTAAGTGATATACAATTTGATAGCAATAAAACTTGCCAATTATTGCGTGTAACAGCAATAGACAATAACGCTAAAGATGGCAGCTCCAAAGACTCTGTTGTATTTTTAAAGCTTCAAAATTAGCTTTGAAGCTTCAAAATTAGTCTCGTTTCTTTATCGCAATAAATAAATTCAAAAAGCTTGGAAGCTGCTCAAATTATTCAAAGACTTTAGGAGATAGATAGGCGAATGTCTAAAAGGAAGGTTGACTTTGAAGAAGCGACGAGCAATTCACAGCCGACAGAGTTTGTGGTGCTAACTACGAAATTTTCTTGGCCTAAATTTTTGTTTTGCTTTAAAAAACAGCATGTTCGTGTGTTTATTTCATAGGTTTAGGTCTGACTGACAATTGCTACCTATCCTTTTCCTACTCCCTATCGCGAGGTAGAATAGAGGAGCAATTTTACACAACTTTTTGCAAATTTCCTATAGATTCCTATAGAAATTTTCTGAACATTTACCCCAAAACAAGATGGCGTCGTGTTTTCAACGCTACTGTGACGTCATGCCGTCTGTATCAATAAAGCACTTACTCTTCATCACGATATCTGCCTTTGGTTGGAAAATGTTGAACTACTGCTTGTTGGTTTTTGAATAATACCGAATGGGTAGGTTTAAAAGTCGGACCAGTAGGTCGGAGAACATGATGTATATTCTCTGGGCGGGTTGCTGTTGCCAGTTGGGCAGCCATCTTGTTTGTCTTATGAGTAGGTGCCTGGGTTGGTTTCTTAGTAGTCGGGCTTTGTAATGAGGGCTTTGGTTGCTGTGGCAACACTTTCTGTTGTTGCTGAGGTGGATGTAGTTGCTGTTGTTTATCAGTTACAGGAACACTGGGTTTCGGCTTTGTAGGGGCAACTGACGCAGTCTCCGCAGCTTTAGCAGGAGGCCCTACATGAGACACTGGAGGCTGTTGCGCAGGAGCTGTTTTATCGTTTGGTAATGGTTTCTGTTGCTGCACAGGAGCTTGTGGCTTCGCAGTTGGTAGCACAGGAGTTTGAGGCTTCAGAGTCGCGTGTTCAGGTTGAGGCTGTGCAACTGGCTTATGTTCTTGTGAAACAGCATTCTGGGATTGCACAGGTGGATTATGGGTATTTTCAGCATGAGTCTTTTCTTGCTGCTCTGCGACGACATTTTGGTTCTGCTCCTGCGTGGGATGTTTGGCTAGCGCCTGCGGGGCAGGCTTCGAAAGAGCCACCGCCTCCGCAGAGTGCTGAGGCAAACTAGCAGCTTGGGGCTTGGCAGTGACACCTGGGCTAAGGTTTTGTGCCGTTGGAGATGGTTTTTCGACGTCCACTGTTTTGTTGACAATCGGATGGGGTTTGGGTTCTTCGCTAGTTGCTTTTGTCGGGTGTTGTCCTGGTAACGAGTTCTGGAAAGCTCCACCAATCGTAGGACTTGGGGAGGCGTGCTGAAAAATTAAAAATTGATGAACAATCTTGAAAGCACACTCAAAGATCTGAATAAATTGCAAAACGGTCAATGTGAGCATGGAGATAAGACGTCTATTTCATACATTGCACATGGACACGTTGCAACCAAAGCTAACAGATAGGTCAGATTGAAAGGTAATTTTGCAGGGGGTATTGGAAGCAAAAGATAAAAATTGAGAATCTTGTATGCTTTCTGTAAAAATCACTTTAAAATAAAGCAAAATCCGCAAAAAATCCCCTGAAAATTCCTCTAATGCAAAAGGTTCCTGAAATTTCACTGAGGCGCACTTAATCAAACTTGTTTAGAAGTTCTCTACAATTCCGTGTTTCTTGCGCTCTTTGTTGGAGAAGTGGATTGTCCCTCGATTGCTCCAGACATAACGAAGCCCTTTCACATCGCTAATGATGAGATAAAGCGACTGAATATTTGGTTATACAGAAATATTGCGATATACGAAAACACTAAAGAATGCACGAGGAAGTTTTTACGAAGATGGATAGCGTTCTAATAATAAATCTTTGACAGTACTGTTGGGATTCCCATTCGATTCTTGAACACAATGCATCTTGATAAAAGGTCCTCTACATCATATTTATCTAAATTGTCTACGTATAAACTTAAACGAAATAAGAAACACAAATTTCTTACCTCCAGACCTTTGCTTAGGCCTAATGGTTCCTGCAAAGGTTTCACCATTTGGGCAGGCGGTGGGTTCGCTACTGCCACAGGTTGATGTACTGGCTGCACAGGAGCACTTTGACCTTGAGGCTGCTGCAATGATGTAGCATTCTTCAAAGGAGGCTGCGGAGCTTGTGGTGACGTCAACTTGTTCTGCAGAGCGAGGCTGCCAGCTAACGCAGCTGCGGTGGAGACATTCTTTTGCATCTTCTGCGCAGCAGCTTTATGCGTCATTTCGAATTGGTTGCCTTTGTCTTTGATCATGTTTAGAATTTTATTCGCCATTTCCGGTGTGATTTTCAGGGGGTCTTTCTCCTGTATCTTTTCAGCCCCGTTGTTTACATGCTTGTTCACTGAGCTAGCCTGAGCTGGTGCTCCGGATATTGGAACGGTGTGCGTTTGGGGGGTTGTTGGGGGGACTGTGCGAGTAATAGACGGGGGTGTTGGTTGATTCGCGAATGCAGGGCTTTGGCCGTCAAGAGGAGCTGCTACAGTTGCATAGTCGCCCTCCGGCGCTACAGTCGGAGTGGTTGCTTGGTGTATTTGTAAGTCTGTTGAAAGGAAAGAGAGAGAATTGGTGAAAATGTATTGAAAAATAAAGGTTAACATGGCTTTCACAGCTCTATACACAAGATAGACTATATTCACACGATGCAGGTACAATTCGAACGTGGAATCAAAATTGTTACAGATAGAAATTGTTACAGATTGTTCACACAAAAGCGACACAAATTCTGCCGGCAGAATTTGAAAGCAGCAAAATTTGAAAACGGAACGCTAGCCAGCACAATTTGAAAACGGCGTCGTGTGAACACTTGAAAATTATAAAAACGGACATTTTTCGACCCCTTCCCAAGATTGATTCTTTAAGCCCAGATAAATTTCTTTGTCGTCAAAATCCAGCGTCTATGTCCCATAGATTGCAAAGTTTTTGGAACCGTCAAATTTTCTGCTGTTTTGAAATTGTGCTGGTATGGTGTGAACGTAGTCTTAGTTGAACGGAACCGAACCAAACTGGGCTGTATTGAGCTGAAACGCACCATATTCAAGCATCAAGGCCCCTTGAAAATCAGCGCCTAGGTTGAAGGGTCACCCTATCCTTAATAAATTGAAATATGAAATATGATAAAATATGAAAATATCAAGATGACATTGTCTCATTAAGAGAAAATTCTGGGTAGCATTTTGTGAGCTACCAAAGGACCACAGAAAGAGTATCAAACATAAGTTTACAGTGCCTCAGTATTTAAACCAGCGCCAGATTTTCTCAAAGCGATCCACAAACACAGGTAAATATTATTATTTATGTGTGTTTACATTAAAAATAACAAACAATGCAATAACTACCTTTGTGGATAACAACAGCTCCATTGTGCATAATACCCATAATTCCACGGCTCCCAACAGTCACGTGGGATAATTTGACTGGTAGTTTAATCCATTCCAGGCCTTCCGGTTTCTCAGCAGTTACGCCGGTTCGGTAAAGAACATCTTGGATACCGACTGGGGATTCTCGTACGCCAACTGTCACACCTGAAAAAAGATGCATAAATGCCGGATCAGTAAAACTACTCCAATCACTGAAAACATGAAAAGTAGCGGACCCAACACTGAGCCTTGTGGTACACTTACGTCCTGAATGACCAATTAACTTTGACTCTCTGTCTCCTATTTGGTAAGTAGCTATGAAGTAGACGAAATCCACTCAAGTCAAAACCATGGGAAAATCCTTCCAAGTCATTCATCCAATTAACTTGGTAACTGGGTCTTCACATAATCAAAATAGGACCTTTCACTCCAAAACTACAGGCAATGTCTCTTCCAAGATCTTGCAAAAACGCTTGAAAGTCTCGATCATATTTCTGCAAAAGTTTTGCTTAACAGCAATGACAAGAGAACGTGTTATCGTCATAAAAAGTAAATTTTACATTACAGTTTCATTTTCAGTTCATAACGAGGCCTCCAGTAAAATGCGGGGCAACACCATTTATAAAGAAAATATAATAGAAATGAAATAACTGCTTATGAAGTAACGAGAGCTAAATTTTACCTGCTGGACCACTTTCCACCATTCGCAAGCTACCGGGAATTGTCATCCATTCTGCTCCCTCAGGATTTCCAGCGGACACCCCTTTTCTGAAAAAGATCGTCCCTTGTTTGTCAACACCCCAGCAACCAAATGCTCCACAAGAAATGTACTTGAGATCACCAGGGACCAAACGCCATCCCGTTCCAGCAGGATTTTGTGCGCTAAAAAGTGAAATTTCATGTCAATACCGAATAAACTAGCCTGCGCGCAGACTTTAGTTATTGCGAAGGAGAAAACGAGAGAAAAGTAAAACTTGCCCTTTTCTCTCGTTTTCTCTTTCGCAATAACTAAAGTCTGCGCGCAGGCTACGAATAAACCAAACAAGCAAAACTTTAAAGCTGTAAAAGACAGCTATTGTCTAAAACTGATGCAAAAGAGATGAAACATTTGAGATTTATTTTGTCAAATAAAATGTTTCTCCATTTGGAGAATCCGGAAAAATTTATTTTTTTTTCTTTCTATAATGCTACCTAGCATCCGAAGGTAGTTTTAGGACACTGAGAAGCTAAGCTTATCGAAGCAGTGTCCTGGTCCTTCCTCTCGATGTGACCACACCTCGCGATTCCTTTAGCCTGGAATTACAGAGAGTTGGCGACTCTCCTCACTCTACGTAGCAGGTTTGACATGGTGGGGACTCGAACCACCAACCCTCAGGTTGGTAGTCAAGCGCGCTACCATTGAGCCATCCCCGCTTGAGCATCTATTTGACAAACATTTGTTGCTTGTTACAGGCAGAAAGCAGTTTCAAACTTTCCAAAAACAATGCCCAATAGATTTTCTCAAGTCTGCTTGCCAAGCGATAGTTGTTGTTTTTTTTATATCATCATAAAAAAACTACAAAACTACAAGAATACAACGCTACAATCTAGGATTACTACACAAGGAAACTACAAAATTACTTGAACGAAACTGCATGGGGTGTGAACTCGCACATCTCCCCTGCAGCCAACATTTAGACACAAAACAAAAACAAAGACTACACAAGACAATGAAAACAAGAACAAGAACAGAGAAACCAAAAAGAAACAGGGATGCAGCTCAGTTGTCTGTTCAGCCACACTTCTTCTGCCGAAAAATCAACAAAAGCTCAGCAAAACTGCATCAGCGCTGATCTTTTCAAACAAGAATTTTTGTGAAGCATTAATTTTCGACATGATAAAAAAGGACAAAATTTCGCCACACTCAAGTCTATCAAGATAACTTTGCTTGTGTTGTCAAGGCTTTGAAGATATGATCGATTTCATGAGACTTTTGTGGCAGCAAAAAGGTTCTAAAGTCAGCAACATATCTTGTTTTTTTCTATTCAATTAAAATTTGACAATAACAAACTACAGACACTACTGATGAACTTTATGACACTACAAGGACGATACCACAGGGAGCAAAAGACAATGCCTACCCCATGACCATTACAAAAAGGACATGAAACTGGACTTAAACTAAATATACAACTACAAAAAGCTACACGTAAACGGTTAAATACTTATGAATAAGAGCCTGTTTCACAATGGCGGTCAGGCAAGCATAGGCGAGAACAACAACGAGAGCAGCGACCGCCACTGCTCCCCCTCCAGAGTTCCCCGGCTCAAGACACTGCGCCCATGCTATTGAGGTGGGTTTATGGTTCACAATATGGTAGATATTGAGCAGACAATATATCTCTACTATTATGAGCAAAAAAAGTTCCTTACTTGATCCCAACTCTACAAAAGACTCTATCAAATCTATTGACTCCCCAAACAACTCCAATTGGTCCAGAATCAATCTGCTTCAAGTTGCCACGAACTCTTTCCCAATAAACACCTAAAATCGAATCGAAATATACACCGGTCAGAAAGGAATTCTTTGTAAGAATCAGAGACGTATGAACTGGGGGGCACTGGGGGCACGTGCCCCCCCAAGATTTTGGAATAAACGAGAAATTGCCCTTTTTGTTTGAGGAAATGCCCTTTTTGCTTAATGAAAAAGGTGCCCTTGAAGTGTCGTGCCCCTCCAAGTTTAAGATGCTTCCTACGGCCCTGTAAGAATTGAATGTGAATTTAGAATCGACACACTTTTTGGCAAGAATTACGAGGACTTCTATCAACGATATAGCTAAAAAATAAACACAATTTGGACTGATAGCTCAAAGAAATGAGCTGCAATTCTTGCAAAACAGGCCGCAATTTTGCGATTCTAAAAAAAGCTGAAAATTATCGCATGGTTCAGAACATTGCAATCTACGTTCAATGATGTAACGGTTTGCTTGTGGATTAACGGTAATGGTTTGACATTATCCAAAATTATCCTTCAGGCAGTTCTCAAGAGTAAGAGATAGAAGCAAAAGACAAAACAAAACCATCATGTGAATACTAATTTCCGATTTATTTCCGTGATTTAAAGGGAGTACAAAGACCAGCAGCCTTTGCCATCATTTGTTTTTGTTTTTGTGAATTTCGTACAGTCAGTTATTCTGGAAGCTGTGCAGAGCAAGTCGCTGACTGTACGCAAAGCATGCTGGTCTTTGTACTCCCTTTAAGTTTTATGAAGTACAGTTCCAAGGAAATTTCAAAATTAGCCTTCATTGACTGAAACTCGATATAAAAAACAAAAATATCGAGCAAGTTGACGGAAATTACTGCATCAAGTTCCAACTTTTAAACGTCAGCTGTCAACCTACGTTTCGGGTTTTCTTCCGTGATAATTTCTACCAAGCTAAATTTAGAAAAGTACCAGGTGAGTCAGAAAAAACGTGGGGTGTTTAACAAGCCATATTTTGGTGAAAAACAAGCCAAGTCGGGTGTGTTGAACGTTTATTTTGTAGAAGAAAGATTGAATTAGTATAGAAATTTAGTTTGCTAAAATTGGTTCTTTCTGTATCTATTTGCAATTTTGTGATATAGTCATTTTGGTGAAAAGTATCGCTAGCATAAGAACTTTCTGCTTCCTAGCAATGACAATTAGTTATAGGGCTACAAAACAAATATCAATAATTTTCATTTTGCATTCCAACACAATGATTGCTTTGTTTAAATTTGTTGATAGAGAAACAGTAATTTTGTCATGGTTTAGCGGTTCACACGTGCATGAGTATGAATCTAATTGGAGGCCTATTTTAAGAATCTTGAGAAACACCACTTTACTAGAATCGCTCGTAATTCTGGAACGGAAAGACCGATTTCGACCAAATAAATTTTCATATCTAAGTTAATTTATCTTCTATGCAATGAACTTTAAAGAAACGAATTTCCAAATTTAACTGCATCAATAAAACTTGGCAAACACCCCACGTTTTTTCTGACTCACCGGGTATAGTTCTACTTAATCTACTCATTTTCAAAAAGCTCATCAAATTACTCATAAACAAAATACGCATATCATTAAATACGACATCAANCAAAGCCCTTATGAATTTGAATTCTTTATATCGCCATAATTTCGAAATAAAGACAGATATGAATGTGAAAATTTGTTTCTATACTATACTTTGTACACAGAACAAGATTCTAGACTCAAAGATGCAAAATCTCAAACAAATAAAAAATTTCCGCTTTGGCGCTCTTATCTTGAAAAGGTGGATTGTCAATCAATTTCATTAAACCACAGCTGAATTTGTAGCGTAAAGACTAAGGCCCCGTTCACACTACTCCGTTTTTGTTAATATCCGTTTTTGTCGAATCGAAGCTACCCGTTCACACTACTCCGTTTTTGTACGAAAACGGAGGGAAAAACATCCGTTTTTGTCTGTTCACACTAATCTGCTTGATTACAAAAACGGAGCGAAAAACATCCGTTTTTGTGCGTTCACATTGCTCCGTTTTTGTGAACCTCATTGTTCAATATTGCAGCGTTTTCAAAAACCTCCGTTTTTGTGCGTTCACATTGATCCAGTGCGTTTTCAAAAACCTCCGTTTTTGTGGATATCCACTGTTGACAGCGTTTTCGAAAACCTCCGTTTTTGTGACGTTTTTGTGCAGATTAGTGTGAACGCTTTCACAAAAACGGATGTTTTTCTCTCCGTTTTTGTACAAAAACGGAGTAGTGTGAACGGGGCCTAACTTAGATTGGTGTACCGGGGGGTCAGAATAATGTATCCACTGTTTGAAAAATTGTACAGGAGAAGCTATGCAACTAATTTGTAAAATTTTAATTCCATCATCCTACTGAGGCTTCAATTCAATTTTCAAGATTTTTCTCATAATTTAAGGTGCATTATTTCCTTTTGAAATTAGGAATTAGCCAAAAGTACCATTTCTTGATATATGCCCAAAACCAGCTAAAAATGGCCTGTTCATTTTCATGTAGATTTTGACTTATTGATGCCCAATAATCAACACGAAAGGGCACAAAAAAGGAACATAAAATGAGAGAATAAACAACATACCCCAAGCAATATTTTGGCAAACCCAGTCGTAATGCTTGGCTTGTTTGTGTCGGTCCGGGTTGTGTGCGACTAAACATTTCGCCGCAAAGTCCGATGCGATTTTTTCGAGCTCTAAGTCCCATGCCATTCGTAACATGTTGCTCGCTGCTGGTTTTACGATTGAGCGAAACGCGTTGTGAAGTTGTAGTAAAGAGTTTTTCTGTGATTCTTGTAGGCCGGTTTTCGATACTGAGCCAGGGTTTTCTGCGAAAGATAAAGAAATATGGAGTAAACAAAGGCAGATTTTGTAATACAGTAAAAACCCACATTGATTCCTGCTTTCTTTGAATAGTTAGGCCCTCTTCAACTGTACACTATATATTCTTCTTTAACCCTTTCATATCCGGTGCAATCATATGGTTTAACACTTAAATCCAGACAAAATACAGTAAAAACCCGCGTATAAGAACCTACAATTTTGCAAGTCGGCCTGAGTTCTTAAATAATAAATACAATGGATTGGTTCTTATAAAATGGTAGTCTAATTGGACAATTTCAGGCTGCAGGTTCTTAATCCACTAGGTTCTTATACGCGGGGGTTTACTGTAATAACATAAAGTTGAAGTCAAACTTGAAGAGACGCATCTGCCCAAGTAAGGATCTTTGTTCGTGAAATGAGTGGTATACATGCGCAAGCTTGTTTTTCGAAAAAGTTTTGAAGACTTCGGACTTTGGAAGGTGCCAAAAAGAATACACCCTTATTTTCTACAGCATGTTTGGATTAACATCTTGTTAAAATGACTATCGATAGATATCTTTCTAGTTTCCAACAAATCAATGTTTTCGGAGATTTTTGTTTTAAAATTGGAAGTAGAAGTCGCGCTGTTGACTGGTACAGAGTCCAGAAAAAGTCACGGCTCCACGGCTGTCAGGCGGAGGAAGGTTTTGCTTGCTAATGTCACATTTGAGGAAGGTTTAGAAATTTTTACAAGAAACCTAGGAAATTGTTGGATTCTTTTAGCAACAGCAACTGGTTTATAAAGGTTGGGGTTATAAATAACGCGAAGAGTTCGAAAAAATCTGGCTATTTTGACTTGATAAAATGAGGAAGGTTCAGCTAACGAACTTGGCATCCGGAGGAAGGTTTGACCTTTTTCTGGACTCTGGGCTGGTAGTTTTGGGGACATTAGCGTCCGAATCACTCTCATTGGCCGGACATTAGCATCCGAATCACCCCCATTGGCCAGCATAAGCTTTAAATCCTTAAAAAAGGTGGCGGAAATGGCTATTAAATATTTCTTTGGATAAGAATTGCTTGAAAGCAACTTTAGCTACTTTGCTATAATTCTACCGTGATCTTTTTTGATATCTTGATTGCTTTAAAAAAATAAAGCGTTTTCGAAAAGACTTCAAGTAATGTTTTGAAAAAACTAAAACCATTGTATCTTCTAAATTAATAGAGGAATATAGGTGGAATTTTCAAGAAAAGAATAGTTTATGAAAGTCTATAATTTGGTGGTAATCACAACAATTATTTTGTAGAAAAGATCTTTCTGTTACACGTAGAACAGTTCGGTAGAACACGTAGAACAGAACTGTTTTTGTAGAATAGTTCTGGATCACTTGGCAACTGATAAGATTACAAACTCACCTTCCATATTCGCCAGCTCTATAGTGTCTCGCGTCGTTGCATGAACTGTAAGATAAAATAACAAATTAACAACAATAACAATAACAATAATAAAAATGTTTACACAGCGTAAACCTCTTCAACACTCCACTCTAAGTGCTGTTATCAACGAGGACCCCGTGTATATATGATGTGAGTGGCCGAGCGGCCTATACAGTTTCCGTTAGGTAACTGAAGTTAAGCTTGGGATTGAAAATTCAAAGTCTACTGGACCCCCAAAACTGGATGGAGTGATAAAATGTTTGGCCATAAAGCTTGTGCGACCAATTAAATCAACTGAAATGGCTCAAAGACCGGAGTTTGAATTTTGAGGGACTGTTAACGTTCAAACTTAGAAGAAGGAGTGTTCACCGAGCGGACCTTCCTGAAATCTGGTTGAGACAAGTCACTGCTTCAAAACGACGTGCGAGATTTTTGTAAACAAAAGGACCTTTTGGGAGAACTTTTTGTAAACAAATGGATTTTTCACCTGAAGATGAGAGAAGTATTTCTCGAAACGTCGCCTACAAATACAAACAGATTCATGCTATGATAAATCTGCTCTTTTGAGAACAACAAACTAAATCAAATTCAAACTGTCTTTCCCGCCTCTGGACGGTAGGCTCTTGCCCAGTGATATTTCAAGTCGAGGGCAGTGCCAAGAACGAAGTACGATGCACATTATCAAGATAAGAATATACTTCAATTTTTAATGTACTGAATCAACAAATTCACAATGTTTAGACTTTTTGGGAGCTTCCAAAATCAAAATGATTTTGCTAACAGTTTCCACACCTGTTTGTTACTGAATTCCAAATAAGTTTCCCCAAAGACTGGTTCGAGATAAAACAAAAGCCTTCCAGATACAGATAACGAAAGAAGATAGCAAGATGCATGTCACAATTGTCAGAAGATAGCAAGATGCATGATACAATTGTCAGAAGATAGCAAATTCTAAAATCAAAACGATGGGGGCTGAATCAAAACGATGGAGGCTGAATTAAAATGATGGGGGCTGAGAATTCCCTCACTGCGGCAGAAATTCCAGACAGGCTGCATTTTAAATGGTGGATTTTAACTGCCCATAATTCTAAAGGAAAGCTATCAAAATTTACTGACCAAGATCAATAATTAAAAACGTCGAACTAAATCAAAGTTACTTCTGCGTCTTCTATTTCAAAACTTACGTAGCATACGTAACTTACGTCTTCTATTTCAAAACTTACGTAGCATACCGCGGATAAGCTCTTAATCTATGTATCATTTCGAAGAAAATATGCTCTCACTATGAGTTTAAAGATTGGCATAAATAACATTTTAAAAATACTTACCAAATGTCTGTTGCGATAAAATCCCCAGGGCCAATCCTAAAAATACAAGCGGAGGCCATATCGCTTTTGCCACCATCTTTTAAAATCAAAGTTGCTCCGATATCGAACTGTTTCATCCTCCACTATACCACGATAAATGCTCCATTACATTGTGCAATAATCCTTAAATGACTTTAGGCCATATTTCAGAAGTTCTTCGCCACTAAAGTATCATAAATTTGCTCCACGATAACAAAATATAGCTTTGATTTTCACAACAATTTCGATAAAAATTCCGAAGATTCGCTAGCGGCTCTCAAACAATAGAAGCCGCGCTAAATTCCTTAGGGATTAATTATTCATGGGGCTGGCCAAGTGATCCCTAAAAGTGCCCGATCTTTTGACCGATTTCGTTTATTCCTTACCTGTGAACTGCCAGTCACTATGGTAACTGTCACGTGCATGGCAACGGTAGCTATGGTAAATAATAGATTGTACAACAGGATGTGTGATATATTTGTAGCAGGATAACACTGTTCTGTTAAACTGGCATAAGTCGGATCGCTTTGGATGAGAAATGTACCGGGTGAGACAGAAAAAAGGTCTCGATGTTTGAAAAATCCGCAAATTTTGTTTTCCTTTTTATTTAAAATTTTTTTCTTTTTCAGTTGCAGGGACCAGAAAATGGTCAAACCTTCCTTCGGATGCCAATTTCGTTAGTTAAAACCTTCCCCATTTTAGCAAGTCAAAAGAACCAGATTTTTCGAGCTCTTCGCGTTGTTTATAACCCTAAGATTTATAAACCAGTTAATGTTCTCTAAATAACCCAAATTTTCCTTGGTTTAGTATAAAATTTACCAAACCTTCCTCAATATGACATTAAGAAGCAAAACCTTCCTCCGGCTCGCAGTCGCGGAGCCGTGACTTTTTCTGGACTCTGTTCAGTTGTATCAAAAGCCATATATCATAAAATACCGGACAATATTATTTTTAGCAATA
>REGM01000286.1:214092-225246 GCA_004194415.1 Aurelia aurita | reverse complement strand
AAAAAAAAAATTCCCCGCTCCTATTTTCACCACGGGGGGGGAGAAATTTGGAAAATTTTGGTGGGGGAAGGAAAAACCCCCCCCCCCCCCCCCCCCCGGTCCAAATAGGGTTAAACCAAAGTTAATTGTATTCCTTGAAATGTCTTTTGCAGTGCTTCTTGCAGCCTTTTGTCACATTCTTATGTAACTTCAGCCACAATAAAATTGGTCCACTAATAAAACGATTCAAACCACTCCGAATTTGGCATCTGTATGAATAATTTTGGGCTTTACTGTATCTAGAGAGAACATCTTTGCTGCGGTAACCCTAATTTGACCGGGGGGGGGGGTGTTTTCCACCTCCCTTTAATTTCATTTTAATTATTTACCCAGGGTGATACATTCAGTTATGAAAAAGAATAAACTGATTTACAATGTGCCCCGTGCCCTGCTAAAAATCTAAACTAATAACAATTTATGCTTCTATGATTAAATTATAAGATCATAAGCGTAAAAAAGAAAATCTCAATTCTAAGAAAGGAAAATTGACCAAACTCTGGATTCGATGTGTGATATTCATTTTGGAATATCTCTATGACTTTTCAAAAACGTTTTTAGCCTGTTTTTGAAAATCGCCAGTGATGGGGCGGTTTTGATTTCGGACCTCAATTGATTCCAAACAGTCACTCCGCGATATGAAAAGCTACGTTGCCCATTAGAGGTTTTACATAGTGGGATCCGAAGATCTGTTTCAGTATTCCGTGGGACTCGATTCCTAGAATAAGACAGTTTGTGAAACATGTCCTGCTTATAAGGAGGTGCAAGTCCATGAAGGGATTTATAAACATGAAGGTTTTTTGGTTTTTTGCAGAGCATTTATTAACGGCATGAGCTATGACTCTCCAACTTTCTGGCAATTACTAATTATCTATTAGCTACAATTTGGCAATAAAATTTTTTAACAATGGGAGTCACATGACAGATGACACTACCATATTTAAAAGATGGTATTGAAAAATCAATGTTTTTGATATTTTTACAACCAGAATTAGTTTCAAATGTTGATTATTATACCTTAAAATAATCAGCAAACAAAGAGTTTTCATTTGTTGTCAAGAACAATGGAATTTGCTGACATCAGCATTTTTAAATGATGATATCACATGTGCCGTCATTTTGGGTCAATTTTGCAAAATTAGAATCTTTTTCCAGCGAAAGTTGTAGAAAATGCATAGAATTGCGTTTTGCAATACATTTAAAGTATTTTGAGCAAGTTAATATTATCAATATTTTGACGTAAAACCCACTTCGTGGTAGTGACATCATCAATATTTGTCATTTTCTTCCAAACTAATTGTCTAAAAACACCTTTAGGTATTATTTTTGAATTAGGAATAAATAATACGGCAAATAAGACGAAAATTAGTGAATTATATGATATTTTTCCGTTTTTAGAACGAATTAGCTGGAGAAACATGTATTTTAACATTTTTCAACATTATGACGTCATAGTGACGTCATCTAATGAGGTGGCCACACCCAAAGCTGCCAATCAACTAAGAATGGTTAATACTACGCTCTTGCCAGGTTTGAATGATTTCCCATTAGTCTAAGGTGATTTATTGAGGGGGGGGGGGGGTGAAAAGCACCCCCTGGCTATGCTAGTAAAAAAAGCCCGGTTAAATTAGGGTTGACTTTTCATTTTAAGGGAAGTTTTCTGACATCTCTATGAATTACCCGGTATTCAAATATCCATCAATCATTTTTCGTTAACTAAATCTAATTTACACTTTTCACACTTGAAAGGTTTCACATCATACCAAAGATGTCGAAGATTGCAGTTTTCCTCATGCTAGCTTGCTTTGCAAGTGCTGTCATGTCCTGGGTATGTATTTCCTCAGCTCAATTTGTTGTACTGCCGTATGCATTAAGGTAAGGTGGGGCTACCTCAATCCAAACAAAAGTTTGTCTCAAATTAGATGACAAGTGAGATTTGCGAAAACGCAAAATTGCTCATGCAAAGAAAACTCCAATTGTTTTTATTCGCGAAAATTTTCACGTGGCAACTAATTTGAGACAGACTTTAGCTGCTGCTGAAACTCACCCAGTTTTTGCGAGCAATTCCCTCGGGGGGTATCGTAGTATTTTTGTGGTACGGGGATGTGCCTCTTTTGGGGGAACTTTTTCAAAACATTCGAGCATTATGAGTATCAGTTTCATACCATGCATAAAAAATATAGACGATCTGAACCAATTTATGAGCGATGATCTGAATTGTTTAAAAGATTGCGGCTCCAAGGAAACAAACTATCCTTGAATGTCCTTAAGACTCACGCAATGGTAGTTGGATCCCGTTCAAAGCTTAAAATGATTTCTGACGAAGTCGTTGAGCAGTCTTCCTTCTCTATAAACTAGGAAGTGAAAGCGCTCGCTTCGCTCGCGCTTCAACATTCCTAGCTCCTGCGGAGAGCTTCTAAATACTCAGTGTTGATAATCTGTAAACTCTCTTTTTAGACATTCGACTTCCTATCCGCGAGAATTCTGATCGGCTACCGTTGCCACTTGCCACGCTAAATTGTTTGTTATTTAGCTATTGCTTCTTTCGGGTGTGCCGCTCAATAGGGGATAAAAGTTATGGGACATAGTATTATAAGTGAAAAGAAAATTTCGGTAAAGGGTGTCATAAGCCTATTGTTTTCAAATAAAAAACCATTATTTTAGATATCACTTTGAAGAATTGAGTATCCAATTCAAATGTGCGTTTGTTATTTGCCGATGCCTACTGTAGTTGAACCGTAAACGTGCACCGCAATATTGTAGGAGCCCAGGGGATTACTTGTCTAGGAGAGTTACGGAGATGTGTGGAAACTCTTTCACATCCTAGCCCTGTCCCATAAGAAAAATTTGCCAAAAGTATACCCACGAAATTCTACTACAATCTTACGCTCATCTTGTAAAGTACTTCCTGTATGCGAATTCTCGGTTATACATCGAATAGGTATTGTTCAGTCATTGTCTGGTTACAATGAGATATTGTTATTTTACAAAAGAAGAAAGACTAATTGGATAATTGCCTTCGTGCCTTACATATATAGATGGCACTCAGATAAAGGTCGTTGAGAACACTAAATACCGTTGGACCGTCATCTTGTTTGGGATGAGCATATAAACTGTATGAGAACTAAAGTCTCTGGAACCCTTAGGTTTTTTTAAGTATGCAAAGAAATTTCTCCCAAAGGAAACGCCAAGTAAAATGTGCAGAGGAATTGTGGAGCCCCATTTTCGCTATTGTTGCTCAGTGTGGGGATGTTGTGGGAAAATTCATATTGAGACGCTCCAAAAGTTGCAAAATCGTGCTACCATTATTGTTACAAATAACAGTTATGATGTTTCAGCAGCTAGTTTGATAAACAGGCTGAAATGGCCAACAATTTCTGACATTATTCAAAATGAAACAGCGACTATAATGTACAAGTCAACAAAATGATCTTGCACCGGAATCCCGAAATATCTGTCCAAGCTGTTTATAAAGAACTCAGCTCATAATACACTGAGGCTGAGAAACACCGAAACTGACTTGCGTGTTCCACTTTTCAAAACGTCAAATGGGCAGAAGTCTATATCATTTCGTGGACCTAAGCTTTGGAATAAATTATGCTTGGATGTCAAACATGCACCCTCTCTTCCTACCTTCAAAAAAAGGTTAAACGAGTCATTGCAGAGGAGGATTTCATCTCACTTTGCTTTTTATTTAATATTGCTTAATTTTGTTATGGACATTTTTAGTTTTTTTATTGCTATTTAACTTAATTTAGCAAAATTTGTAAATTAGGTTTTTACTTTGTAGTCTTTTTGCACGGCCCCCTGTAAAGCAGTCTCCACAAGACTGACGGGGCTACCGTGATTAAATAATATAAAATGAAATGAAAGTGAGACATTTTGAGAAATTATGGTTGCTTTTCTTGGGAAAAATTAGCAAAATATAGGAATTACTGGAATTGTTTTATAATTGGCCGAATTATGGCCTAGATTTTCATTAGATTTACGGAATTATGACCCTAAAATTCTCAAGAGTATGCGGAATCATGGATACGATTTTTCGGGAACTTCCCCGTCCGATTATTGGTCAAGATATCCCCACAAGGCTAAGGAGCGTCTACCCTGGGTGCAAGAGCCTCAATTTAAATTTTATTGTCTATTTTTTGGCTCTGGTGCCCAGGGTAAAGAGCTTCGAGGGGGGGTAGGGGGTGGGTGGGGAAAGGTCCGGGGCCCGTAAAAGTCTCAATCATAAAAATTAATTATTGTTATAGAATCTCTTTATAGCGCATTTTTATGACAGTCTATCTGCCTTAACAGTGTCGTGACAATGCCCTCTTTTGAAAGTTGTCACCTCCTAAGAGTGTGAGTCAAATACTCGGAATCAAATAAAAAAATTTAAATTTGAATGTTTGCACTGCTCTCAGAATATTTTGTACCTTGCCTGTGATAGCTGCATCTGTAGAGCGTTCCTTCAGCAAGCTCAAGCTCATCAAATACTTTATGCTAAGTACAATGAATCAGGACAAACTTACAGATCTCGCAGTGTCAAGTATCGAGAGTGAAATTGCGAGAACCGTTGACTTTAAGGACATTATACATGACTTTGCAAACATGAAAGCCCGTAAATTAGTATTGTTTTGAGTGTTACAAACCGTGGTATTGATAGTTTTATCTAACTAACACAAAACGACATAAGCGCACGGGAAGATAAAATCTGAGGGGGACTGCCCGATAAAAAATCCATTCTTTATGAAAATTGTGTCCGCCTTGAGGCAGATTTTTGCCCAAATATGACCAATTCTTATAAATTTTTCAAACGATGAGGGGCTGTCGCCACTCAGACTCATGCCTCCCGCGCCTATGCAAAACGATGTCCTTGATTCATCAATACAATTTTTTGCATAACCTCGACATGGAAATGTTTAAGCAATACTTTTAAGCTATTATTCCTGAAAAGGTCGTTTTCCTCATTTTTCGAGAGTCTGAAGGGCGCGGTCACGGACAATTTTCTTGGGGTTCCGCCCCCAAACCCCTCTCTTGGGGCCCCATTCCATAAATCACCCAAGGGCCCGAGCTGGCTCTTGATGGCCCTGCCAAGGCTATTCCCACTAACCAGCTTCTTTATTGTCCTACAGAGATATACAACATGCAAGATATACAAGCAAAGATATCCGAAGCTGCCCAGCGGCATATATAGCATTCGACTTCCAAGTGGTTATCATCGTGTCTACTGTGAAATGGGAATCAACGGAGGAGGATACACGTTTATATCCTTTGCTACCCTGCAAAAGCTCAGACGTAGTGACTTGAAGGTATGCATTTAACAGGAGTTCAAGCTATTTTTAACCTGGAGTAGTTTTCGATTAAATTATTAACTTTTACCATTGGTAATAATATACTGTTGATGTGCCCTACCATACCATATTATGACCCACACTTTATTCTTACCCATTGTGCTGCTTTTTTCACGAGATTGCGAAACAAGCTTGATAATGTTGTTTTGCCTTCCTTGTTGCATCCCCTCCACTTGGCCAGAAAGCTGTCGTTATTCAAATAACATTCAAACTGTTTTTGCGCCACAGCTCCTACGCAGCGATTTTTCTCATTTGAAAAAGCAGAGGGCCTTGGGACGAGGTTGTTCAAACAGGAAAATTCTTTGAAGTTAAAGTACACATGCCTGTCCTGCATATGTTCTGTTCTCTATATTTCTTATGAAGCGAGAGCAAAACGTCAAAGCAAGTGTCTACATTTTTGAAAACTTCTATTCTCTACAGGTTTTGGTGAAAAATCGCAGGGACGTTCTTATGCGTATTTCCAAGCCAGATGGTACACAACCTTATACAGTTATCAAGCAAATGACGAATACCGGTGGATTGTCTATTCAGTTGAGTAGCAACAGGGGGCACACAAAGCCAATGAACACCCACCTTGGTGCATACCTCTTTGTTGGCACATTACCTGCAGCAAACGCTAGAAACCACAATCATCAGGGCTTCATATCTAACAACAGAAGAGTTTCTTTCCGAAACTGCGACAGAAATCCCAACAACTTCTTCGCTTTCTTTGCCAATCCGAAGGAAAAGCCAGTTTCCAGGTATCATTCAAACTTAGTCTACGAGAGAACAGGAATGTGCGTGAATTTTAGAGGAACAGCCAAAAGACCGCCCTCTGGAAGACGCATGCCTCTGGATTACTTCCTGTTCACCGAGATGCACTATGGTGGTTGTGGTTGTTACACAGACAGCCAGCGTTGGCTTAAGGCTGTCAACCCTGCATTGGGTACAGCAATCGGACTTCGCTGAGTCGCAACTTTTGATCAGACTGCTATCTACCATGTAACTTTTACTTTTCAGTCCACTCTCCTCCACAGAGGCTCTATTTTAGGGAGGAGAACGTTAGGAAAGAAAGAGCCCTTGTGGAGGAGAGTGTTTTCAGTCTGTAACTTTCAATCTTACTGTTATCTATTTAACTATTTAACTAAAGTCTGTCTCAAACTAGATGTCAGGTGAGATTTGCGATAACGCAAAATTACTCATCCAAAACACCTTAATTGTTGTTATTCCCGACATCATCATCATCATCATTACTTTATTTTTACAGTAGGCGAGAATTAATTATAGCTCAAATTTACAGCTAGTTTCAGCCTACAAAAACATTTTTTTGACATTTTTATTTTCAAAAACATTTCAAGGACATTTTCACCCGACATGTAATTTGAGACAGACTCTACCTAACTATGTCACTATTGAACTATAATAATCGCTGCATCATGATACGCTGAAACAGAGTCCAAAAAGCAAGTAAACCTAAACTGATTACAATGGGTCTCAGCTAATAGCTCATCAAAATGACACTTTTAGACCACTCAAACTGGGACTCATAAATTTACAGAAACTCAAATTGGCCTATAAATTTCCGAGCTGCGATAAGTTTTTGAGGCAGTAATCTTAGCATTGCACTGAAAAATATTTATTGCTAATCCACTTTATTGCCAAAATGAAATTAATCTTGCTACTGCCAGGATTTTTTCTCATCTTCAGCACTGGAAACATTAATTTTAAGCCAATTTTGAAACATGCGATCGGAATTCTACTGTAACATGATAAGATTCCAATTTGCAAATTCCCATCTCCTGTTCTATCTCGTGAGCGTCCCTCATTTACTTAACGGCATCTTGGTTAAAGCCTGGTTCACATTAGGTCATTGAAGTCACTGGATTCGTTGGAACAAACGAACATAATAAGCCAAAAGACCCAAAAGACTGAATATGAATGATGAAAATAAAATCGTCAACGACCCTGATGACCCCAGCGAGTGAGTCACTTGGATAGATTTTTTTCTATTCCACCGACCCAAACGATCTACTGTCATCTTTGCCGTTCATTCCAGACATTCGCCAGAGACTCCAGCGACTTCATAGACTTGATGTGAACCAGGCTTTATGAAGCTAGCTGGAAGGTTTACCCTTTTTTGACTTTGGATCAACGACATTTTCAAACTTAACAATCGTTACTTACTTTATATTTAGCTGAGTGACTGGGACACTTCATACTAACTGATAATATGCTTCAAATATTTTTGATAATTTGTGCATTTAAGAAAATGGTTGCTTGTTTATTTGTAAATTTGTTGTAAATGCAATGCTTCAATTATGAACAGCAACCTAAAAGAGTTCTAGTTTTCAATTTGTCTACTCTGATTAATGCCGAAAACAGTAAGTGGGCATTAGCCTCACAAACACCCATCGGCCGCTGTAACATGCCTTGCATAAGCAGATCCGCCACTGATCTTGCAGTGGGACCCGCATTTTATGGGACCTGCAGACCCGGATTTTACATCAGCCAGTAAAAAAGGCTTTATGTTTCCTGAAAGGTGTGCTCATCAATCTTCCACCAATTTCAACGTACTACCGGGTGTCCCAAAAAAGTACTGCTGTTTGAAAAATCGCCAAAGTTTGATTACATGGCCGATCTTTAAATTTCTTTTTTTGGCAAGTAGATCAAACACCAAATTATTTTCCCAGGTATCTCTGATTTTGTGTTTGGTTTAGAAATTATCAAATTTAGCTCTTTTTCGACCGCCTGGTTTTGAAGCATACTACAAAAATCACTGATGAATGCTACCGGGTGTCCCAAAAACTGTATACAAGTTTGAAAAATTCCGACGCCAAGAATTTTCGTCAAATCACACCAAAGCTATTTTTATGTTAACCCCTAATGGATGAATTAAATTTTTATATTTTTTTGATAATTTTCAGTAACTTGGTTGCAGAGCAATAAATCAGCAAGTGTAAAATTTCCTCTTAGACCCAAACCAGAGCTTCCAGTAGAGAAGAGCTAACGATTCTAAGGAAGGCCGAAGCATCCAAAGCTTGACATCCACAGCTGATATGCCTCGTGATTATTATTGTTAGAAACTGAGAAGAAGACATTCTTAAGGGACACTCATATTTCATTATCATTAATCAAGAGATTTCTTTACTTTTACTTTATTTAAAAATTGTAATGTTAACAATAACTGGTTCATTGTAGTAAAGGTAAAGAATTCCCTTGACCAATAAGAAACAGTGATACAATTTGTCAAGGAAAGTCTTTGATTTAGTTTTGTTCAATTAAAATCAGTAGCAAATTGTTGGCTGAGAATATCGAGGGTTGCCATGCTGTAGGGTTTCTTGCCTTCTCAGGGGTCTACAATGTAGGCTCTGGTTTGTGACTAAGAGTAAATATTGCGCTTGTTGATTTATAGCTCTATAACCAAGTCACTGATAATGGCAAGAAAAATATCAAAAATTAATTTAGCCATTGAGGGTTAACATCAAAATTTGCTTTCATATCNACCAATAAGAAACAGTGATACAATTTGTCAAGGAAAGTCTTTGATTTAGTTTTGTTCAATTAAAATCAGTAGCAAATTGTTGGCTGAGAATATCGAGGGTTGCCATGCTGTAGGGTTTCTTGCCTTCTCAGGGGTCTACAATGTAGGCTCTGGTTTGTGACTAAGAGTAAATATTGCGCTTGTTGATTTATAGCTCTATAACCAAGTCACTGATAATGGCAAGAAAAATATCAAAAATTAATTTAGCCATTGAGGGTTAACATCAAAATTTGCTTTCATATCAGAGGCATATATCAGCTTTGGATGTCGAGGGCTGACATGCTTCTGCCATCCCAAGAATCGTTAGCTCTTCTCTACTGGAAGCTCTGGTTTGGGTCTAAGAAGAAATTTTGCACATGCTGGTTTATTACTCTGCAACCTAGTATCCGAAAATTATCAGAAAAATATAAAAATTTAATTCATCCATTAGGGGTTAACATAAAAATAGCTTTGGTGTGATTTGACGAAAACTCTTGGCGTCGGAATTTTTCAAACTTGTATACAGTTTTTTGGAACACCCGGTAGATTAATTTCTTTTGTACATAAAGCTTCTAGTTTGGTCATGAGTTTCAGAAAGAAATGCAAACTATCATTGTAGACTTGGAGGATCCTGAAAAATCTCAAAATAATGGCTCTTTACGCAAGATTTACAATGTTGCTTGAAGGCAGTCTGTCACACATCTGATTGGCTGCAGTAAAGTCGGAGCTCAACACAACGAATGTCTTTGTGAATCTGTGCATTGGGAACAAAGGAAGGCTGATCTGTATCACTTTCTACGGCCTTGGAAAATGATTAGGATCAGCAGCCATTCAGTTCTCCTATTCTTTGTATTGTCCTGATCACCCAATCAGATACATGACAGACGGCCTTTATATTAAATAGTATTGCTTAGAATAAAGTTTTTCAATCTAAAAAGACAATTTTATGATGGGTCTGATAATTGAGTTTTGGAAATGTTTTAAACGGGACTCCTTTTTGGGATACCCGGTACCTGGTGATTAAAACAAAGTGAAAACGTTTCAAAGCCTGTAGCTTGCTACCCATTTATTAGCCTGCGTGCAGACTCGACTGGTTTTTTACAAAATTTGAAATTGAGTTGCATGGAAAATTTAAAATTCTCTTCCAGTAGAATTTTCAATTTCCATGCAACTCAATTTCAATTTTTATAAAATCAGTCGAGTCGTCATGCAGGCTACCCATTTATCAGTAGTTTCCTCAAAACTGGTAACCATTGTGAGGTAACATGTTGACTTAGATAACACAATTTAGTTGGTTTAAATAGGTTGTATTGCACCACACTCTAGTTATGCTCGTATGAGAGATTTTATAAAATTGTTCAATCTCAAAATCCTTCAAAACAGGCCTAAAATCCTTGATCAAATTTAATCAGTTATATGGAATCTGATGAGTAGCTCGAGGGGCAAATCACTCCATAAAATTTCGTACACTTTCGTAAAAAATCTTGAAAATCTCAAAAATTCTCATAAAATCTTAGAAATCCCAAGGAAAATCCTAAGAATCTTCGAAAATCTAAAACAAACCAGAAATCCCCCCAACAAATCATTGAAATTCTCAAAAAAATCTTTCGACAATTTTGAAAATCTCAAAAATTGTTTAAATCCTCAAAAATCTTGTAAAATCTTGAAATATCTTGCAAAATCTCGAACATCTCCGAACATCTCGATAAATTTTGAAATCTCGAAATCTCAAAAGGTCTTAGAAATCTTAAAACATCTTTGAAAATCTCAGAAAAAATCTCAAAAATCTTTGAAAAATCTGAGAGATTTTTAAAATCTCAAAATTTCGTTCGCCATTTTTGGAGTGATTTGCCCCTTGGAGTAGCTAACACCCGGTACAGTATATGTCAATATAACATTTCGACATTAAACAATTGACCAAAATTGATCACCCTGGTTTCCTTTTCGAATAATTTGCAAAAAGACCCACCGGGGGGCACTTGGCCAGATTTTTGGTTGGGGACGTGCCACTCAAGCTTAAAAAATATACCTGTTCCTTATACCAATTTTTCGAAAATGTATACCCGACCTTATATCAATTTTTTGAAAATGCTTAACCGACTTTATAACAGCTTTTCAAAAAATGGCCTATTCATTTGTTCTTTTTATACCAAAATCACAAAAATCAATACCATTCTTTTACCAAAATCATGAAAATTGATACCGTTCGTTATACCAAAATCGCGAAAACGATAACCTTACCGATGGCACGTTCCCAGTACTCAAAACATACATAGTCCCCCC
>REGM01000286.1:192189-212449 GCA_004194415.1 Aurelia aurita | reverse complement strand
GGGGGGGGGGCACTTAACCAGATTTTGGTTGGGGACGTGCCATCGAAGCTCCTAAAACATACCCGCTCCTTATACCAATTTTTCGAAAATGTATACCCGACCTTATACCAAATTTTCGAAAAAGTATACCCGACTTTATACCAAATTTTTCAAAAATGGCCTATTTATTTGTTCTTTATACCAAAATCACGAAAATCGATACCGTTCCTTCTACCAAAATTGTGAAAATCGATACCGTTCCTTATACCAAAATCATGAAAATCGATACCCTTCCCGATGGCACGTCCCCAGTACCCAAAATATACATAGTGCCCCCGGGACCAAACTCCCCACAGGAGTTACCCCCCCGCCATTATGGAGACTCTTCGGGGTTTTTGGAAGCAAAGGAGCAGGAGCTAAAAAGAGCTGGAAGCAAGGAAGCGTGCCTATGAAAAGTACAGGAACCAGGGAGCAGGAGCAGAGAGCACAGAAATGTCAGAAATCTTTGGGGGACATAAAAAAGCTAGATATCAAGCCTCAGTGCATGCAGTAGCCCCCTTATCTACACCTTCCTCTAGATTTTTTGCGTTGAGTCGTAGTAATCGCTACCCCCTACTTACCCTACTCGCTCATACTAGTACATACTATGTACGCACTAGTATGTACTAGTATGAGCGAGTAGGGTCGGTGGGTGGTTGCGATTATAAGGACTCAACGTAATAAGTCTAACCTTCCTCCTGCCCAAGGGCTTTTCTTCGTTACGCAGATACGCAGATTGTTATCCCTTGGTACCCTGTGAGCAAGCTTCCCGCTTCCCTAAACAAAGATGGCGACATTTTGGCTGCTGGAGGAAAGTTGAAGTGTGTTGAGATGCAGCGAATAAACATTCAAGATTCGCATCTTTCAAAGATTCAGATGGTTGAATGAAAGTAGGACACACGGAAGAATATAAAGAAGAGCCATAATCCAGAGAGAAAATTTGCTCGCGTAATTATTTAGAAATTGTTTTCTTTTCTCGTTTCTTTTCTTCTTCTCTCTTTTTGGCCTGTCTTTGACTGATGGTGGCTCTCTCTCACTCTGTGCTTCAGAGATGATTTGATTTTAATAGATACATACATGATTGCCTATTCTAGTAGCATCAAAATGTTCATAGCTCAAAATATCTGCTAATAAGGCGACCGTCTCAAAAATGTTTGGTTAGTGTCGTCCGACCGACCGTCTTTTAAAAATGAAAAAAATCAGAATTTTGGATCGGGCGTCTAAATGTTATATAGGAAAACAACAACGAAGATTTTGTTTTTGTGTTTTTGCGTTCAATAATACATTGTCTGAACTTAAAAATCTGGGAAAAATTGAAATTTGATAATATTGCCGACCGACCGACCGACCGATATTTTGGAATCAAAATGACACTAACCAAACATTTTTGAGACAGTCGCCTAAAGTGCAATCTAGAGTAGCAAGCTATTTTATTCTTAAATTCAAGACAAGACAAGATTGAGAATAACAAACTGTGCATTATTTTGAGAGTAATGTCTTACAGCGTATAGTAACTGTAGCTACCATGAATGACATGAGATCTTGTCTGAGAACTCACTGCCTGCCTGGATTGCAGTTTAAAGTTGCAGTCCAGTCATGCAGTGACTTCTCAACGAGATCTCATGCTGTTTTGTGGTAGGTACAGAGTATGTATGTATGTATGTATGTATCATTTGCCACAATTAGAAATATTTACAAGTTTTATAATATAAAAATAGATACAATACAATATATAAAGTTAATTTGCTCTGTAAGAGTGGGGTACCAGAACACTCAAACCCAGACTAAAATTAGCGAAAACCCGCAAGCCAAAACCCGAACTGCAATTTTGAGCAAAGATCACAAATTCAAAGATCTGCAATTTAAATCAGTGATCTTCGATTATTTTCAATATTTTCATTTTCAATGACTCATTTCTACATCATTTTGAGCACCCAAAAGCTGGTTTGCCGATATCAATTAACAACACGGACTGTATGACTTTGAAAGCCTGAAAATCTATGGATTTTGAATGCAATACCCAAAACCCNTATAATATAAAAATAGATACAATACAATATATAAAGTTAATTTGCTCTGTAAGAGTGGGGTACCAGAACACTCAAACCCAGACTAAAATTAGCGAAAACCCGCAAGCCAAAACCCGAACTGCAATTTTGAGCAAAGATCACAAATTCAAAGATCTGCAATTTAAATCAGTGATCTTCGATTATTTTCAATATTTTCATTTTCAATGACTCATTTCTACATCATTTTGAGCACCCAAAAGCTGGTTTGCCGATATCAATTAACAACACGGACTGTATGACTTTGAAAGCCTGAAAATCTATGGATTTTGAATGCAATACCCAAAACCCGAGCACAAAAATTGGCCAAACTCGCAACCCGGGACACATCCCAAAACCTGAAAACCCGCACGAAACCCAAGGGTTAAAATTGGCCAAACCCACAACCTGTGAGTGCCCAAACCCCCCTCCTGTAAGACAGCTACTCTCAAAATCATGTAAACCGGAAAACCTACACGAAACCCAAGGGTTAAAATTGGCCAAACCCACAACCCGTGAGTGCCCAAACCCCCTCCTGTAAGACAGCAAGGCAGCTACTCTCAAAATCATGTACAGTTTATTCTTATATTGTCTTGATCTCGTCGAAAATTACCATACTTTACGGTGCAGGCTGGAAGTCGTTTTCAATTGTTTCTGCTAAAAAGATCTTATTCTTGAGAATTTTGCCCTTCTGACCCACCCATATGAATTTTTTAAGAGAACTTTCAGCTTTGTGTTTGATTGAGTCTTGTCATATTGTTACATTGCTGTGTTTTCTGACCAGACAAGTATCTTTCAAGAAAGTGAAACAATTTGCATTATATTGGTAAGAAACTTTAGTGTGACCGCAACCATTATTTATTGAAAATGTCTTCATTTCAGATCCTTTAAAACATAAACATGACTGGTGAATCAGAGCACGAAGACCAAGAAGAAACATGGCAAGAATTTTTTCAAGAAAATCGAATCATTCCTGCACATCCAAGTAGATCAAAGCTGAGCAATAGTCAAAATAGTTTCCCATTCCGTTTAACTCTAAAGTCATTAGAAGGAATAGCTGTACCTCCTGAAGTGGTATGTAGCTGATATGATGTTCAACTGCAGTTTATCTCCTTGCACAGGGTGTCCCAAATACTTTTTTGAGGCTTTTAAAAATATTTGAGATATGAGACAAAACAAAATGAACTCCAAGCTGAGATTATCATAACCCAGAGATTGTTTGATTAGACACTATCATTACGGAAATCTGTTAGAAACTCACTGAGTTACCATGCAATCTTTTTGAGCAAAAGCTGAAACAAGAAAACCCTCTGCAACTTAATGTGCAGAAAATCTTCACAGGGGGAGTATTATGATATCCATATTATTTCTTCTTGACTTCAAAGTAAAACAATAGGGATTTGGAGAGATGTTACTTTCTGTAATTATTATTGTTAGGCAAATATCCAAAAAAGAATAAATCAACACTTTATCATTAAGACATTGAGCCATTTTCAGATCTGCTCAAAAGAATTCCTCCGATCATCAATGCTCTTGAATAACTTCTAATGACTAGGGCAGGTCATCAATCAACACACAAATTGCCATTTAGTCTGCACAGAGGTTAGTAAGAAGCATGGAAATGGAAAAAATTAACTGAAATTCAATCCCATTTCAATTGGTCAAGAAAATACTGTAGCTTTAAAAGAGTTATTTTTGACTGTGTGTAACAGTCTGTGAAAATCACTTTCTTGGACCAAATTACAGTAGTTTTACAGTACAAGGCATTGCGCAGCATTAATATCACAAGACTTCTCGCAAGAACTCTTATGAATTTTCAAGAATTTTTCACATTATGATTAGAATTGTTGAGCCATATGAAAGACATTTTTATAAACAAGAATTCTTAAGAAACTAAAAACATTCTTAAGAATTCGTAAGAATTCTTAAAGGCAGGAAAACCATTTTAATGTGGGCAAGGCCTGTACTGTTTATGCAAGTTAGCATTTTTGGCATAAAATATATCAAAATCATTTTATTAACCAATGAGTTTCAAGCATATTCATCAGGTCTTTATTTAGGCCCCGTCACACTGCTCCGTTTTTGCAAAAAAACGGAGAGAAAAACATCCGTTTTTGTGAAAGTGCTCACACTGTTCCGCACAAACACAACACAAAAATGGAGGCTTTCAAAAACGCTGTCAAAATTGGATATCCACAAAAACGGAAGTTTTTGAAAACGCACTGGATCAATGTGAACGCACAAAAGCAGAGGTTTGAAAATGCTGCATATTCAACAACGAGGTTAACAAAAATGGAGCAATGTGAACAAACATTTTATTTTAAGGCATAGTCATTTGTAAGGTTACCTCTCTTCAAAGCAGACAGAGGTTTTCTCCAATTCAATTGATTTCAATGGAATTTTTGCCCTGTAAAGTGGACACTTGGCTAAAGTTTCATGCATTCTGTTGGCCCCAATGTTGTCCATTTTATAGAGTTATTTTCTTTAGCTTTGGAATATGAAAGAGACAATTTTGCAAAATGCTAAAAGATGTGAGTATATAACCAAATAATTAAAAGAAGAGGTTAGCTTTATGCATGTTTGTACAGCATATATAAGCAATTCACACAAAAAGTATTCTCAGCAAAATTATGTTCATAGTAACCATCAGTTTCCCCGATCTTATTCCAGGACAGGCAGGTATTATGTTTTCACCATTTTATTGCAGGACAGGGTCATAAATTTTTTTCTGGCAGGCAATCCCGTTGTTTTTCTCCAAGATAGTTTTTTTCTGGCAGGCAATCCCGTTGTTTTTCTCCCCGGGACTGCAACCAAATAACCAAATCTGCAAACAAGGTTTCCGAACAAAATCTTAAAATTTACAAGCCGTTTCACATCAAATGTGTAGTACTTACAAATTTCCCTATCTGAAGAGGGCAAACAGTGCTATAAAATAGCAAACTGCTTTGGTAAGTAAGACGATCGTAACATCCTAAAGGGTACTCGCTCGATTATCTGCAAATTTAAGATCAATTCCCGCCCTCGCTACAAACGAGCGTAATGTTCGAACTTCATGTTTAGAGGGGCTTAGGGCGCGATTAACAAAGATATGCAATGTAACTCTTAAGTCAAGAAAAGAAACTCTAGAGGAGATTTTGCTAACAAATTTTGCAAGATGTTCCAACTCTTTGGAACATGCTCAAAGTTTCTTACAAAGTTTCACATAGTTTCATGTTGGAATATCTTATACTGAAGCATATAGAAATTGCAACAGGATAATAGAATGGAAAGGAAAACTTTGAAAATTCTTGTTATGTCACAGTGTTCACAGTGGATTAACTGGTAAAAATACCTCTGTGAAACAACAACAACAACAACTCTAAACTTGATCATTAACCATGAAAGATAATTTAAACTTAAACTTGACCTTAAACTTAAAGTTGACCTTGACCTTGAATTCGACCTTGCATTTGAATTTGACCTTGGATTTTAATATGAATTTGAATATGAAAATTAATTGACCTTGTATTTGAATTTGAATTTAGGTTAAGATCTACNATCTGCTGTTTCATGTCCATCCTCACAGATTGCTACATTCCTTGATTCCATTCTCACACCCATCGTCCACGCATTACCTACATTCGTTAAGGATTCATCTGATGCCCTTCGCATCTTCGATCAGTTTCGTTTTACTGGTGAGAATCGCTATCTTTTTTCCATGGATGTCAAGTCTCTGTACACTGTCATTCCGAACGCTGATGGTCTCTCTGCTCTTAAACACTTTCTTGAACAACGTACCACCACAGATCCTCCCACAACCACTTTGCTTCGCCTGGCTGAATTGGTACTTACTACCAATGGTTTCTCTTTCGATCAACAGTTTTATGTCCAGGTTGGTGGCGTAGCTATGGGGAGTAAACTAGGCCCAAGCTATGCTTGTCTATTTGTTGGGTACCAAGAGCACCTCATTTCGCAACAATACGAAGGTCCGTTTCCTCACCTCATTAAACGGTACATAGATGACATCGTTGGTGCTACTTCCCTTCCACGTGAACAACTTCAATCATTCATTGATTTCATCTCCAATTTCCATCCAGCTCTCAAATTCACAGTAGAAATCACAGATACATCCATACCATTCCTCGACATCATGCTAACAATCAAAGACGATCTCATCTCCACATCTGTCCACTATAAAGAGACCGATGCTCATCGTTATCTCTCTTATTCATCTTCACATCCTGTCAAATGTAAGAACTCCATTCCTTTTTCACAACTGCTACGTCTCAGGCGTCTTTGTTCTAACAAACCAGACTTCGCAGATAAAGCCAAGGAAATGTGTAAATTCTTCCTAGAAAGTGGTTATCCACAAAACATCATCGATGACGCACTCGAAAGGATATACAAGATTTCAAGGCATCAATCATTACAAGCCAAACCGAACAAAACCAGCGAAGACAGGATTCCACTGACGCTCACGTATCATCCGTTGTCAATGCCTATTAAGAGGATAATTTACAAGAATTTCGACATCCTGCAAACGAATAAGGATACAAAGGCCATTTTCGCAAAACCTCCTTTGATGGCATTTCGCCGTGATTCCAACTTGAGAGACATTTTGGTGCGCTCCAAATTAAGGACACAAGAAGACCACCCTGGCACTTACCCTTGCAATCATCCACGATGCCGTACCTGCAACCACGTCTCTCAAGTATCTACCATTCAAAATCTTAGCAACTCTTTCACTGTCCACAAACGATATACCTGTTCGTCTACATGCCTGATCTATGCCATTAAATGCAGAAAGTGTGAAATTTTGTACATTGGTGAAACCTGCCGACAACTAAACGAACGATTTGGGGAACACCTGAGGAACGTGGAGCATAAGCTTCATGAAGATGATAGAAAGAAGGACCAGAGTGACATTAATGTTTCGCAACATTTTAATTCGACAGGACATTCCATTGCAGATATGACCATTATCGGACTGTTAGATGCTCCTATGGATTCGCGGAAAAGAAAGACATTAGAAAAAAGAATTATTTTTAAACTGGACACACGTGTTCCGAAAGGTCTTAATAAGCAATTTTCCTTTTTATAATTTCATTTCCTCTTGCTTCTGAGCGTTCTATTTTCGCTCGTTACATTCTTCCGTTGCTTGCTCGATCCTACCATTCTATTAAACATTCTTTCTTTTCTATAATCTTCGTTTCTGCTAAGTTTCTTTACTACTGACGAAGGGCACAGCCCGATACGTTTAGTGATTTTATTCTATGGCGTTTTGAGTATTTACAGTTAGAGATTAACGACTATTATTGCTGAACATTCATGTATACCGGGTGCGCCAAAAAAAACTATCCATTTTTGACAGGCCACGATAAATCGTATACTGGACCGATTTTTAAGATTTATGACTTAATCTTTAGCTGAAATCCAGACTTAGATTCTAGTATTTTTTGCACATTTTTAAGTCTTCTATTTCTTGAGCTATAAGCGAGTTTCTTAAAATTTTTGTTCTCGAAAACTCTGAAAACGATCAAGAAACGTCGATCAGATTTTGTAAAGGCTCGACTTCAATGGACAAAGAGAACACTTTTCCGTGGTGAGTTGGGAATTTAGCAATCGATTAGTTATACTTTGCTTCACGTGCATTTGTTCAATGTTGGGAGAAACTTAACATTTCTTTCAATCATTCAAAGGAATGTCGTTCTCTTTGTAATTTCATCGATTTTATACTTTCGTGCAGGTAGTAGGTACTGCGTTCCTGTGTCAAGGGAGTTAAAAAGACAAACAGTGAAGCGCCATGATGGACTCTCGTTGAATTGTCATGCGGGCAACAACCGCTTGGCTTGGCGCGTCTTTGCAACTACTCCAGAATTTCGCAACAGGGCGGTTGTAAACGATTTCTAAATCCCCAAATCACCACGAAAAAGTTTCCTCTTTGTCTATTCATGTCGAGTCTTTAGAAAATTTGATCGACGTTTCTTGATCGTTTTCAGAGTTTTTGAGAACAAAAATTTTAAGAAAATCGCTTATAGCTCAAGAAACAGAAGACCTAAAAATTTGCAAAAAATACTAGAATCTAATTCTGGATTTCAGCTAAAGATTAAGTCATAAATCTTTAAAATCGGTCTCGTGTACGATTTATCGTGGCCTGTCAAAAGTGGATAGTTTTTTTTGGCGCACCCGGTACAAAATGGCCCTTCTTTTTAAATGCCCCCAGACTCTTGCCTCTCTTGTTCTTGTGTTATTCGTTTGTTGAGAGTTTAATGTACCTTGTATATTTATTATATATAGCTTATCTATTTATTTTAATGGCAACAGCGTGAATATTTGCCATTTTATCCTTATTGCTATTGTAATTTGTTGGTAGTTTTGGACAAAGTTGAAGATCCCCTTTGTGGGTTCTGCAAAAATATTTCTTACCTTAAATATATGCTTTCATGTTTTTGCACTGCATAATAGCATAAGCTTGAGAGTATCTTTTCCTCAGAATATGCTGTGTTGCAACCAATGGCGGACTGTGGGATAACATACTCATTGCAATCGCATTTCGCATTGGAAGAAGTCTTGCATCTTATTCCAGAAAATGTGTTAATTAGTGGTGATGACAGAATACCTGGAGTATCTGAAGTTGGAGCTGACTCAGGTATGTCTTTAAAGTTAGTTGACGGAGATAAATAGCTATCTCGAGAGCTGCATATGCAGGTCTAAAATTAGCCTATTGTGGCCTATTGTATTTGATGATTGCGACACTTGCGTGGATATCAATTAGCTAGAGGAACAATAATATGCGTGGGTGTTAAAGCAAAAGAGGCCTAATTGCGTGAGGTTAAAAACACGCATCGTATTGCAAGACGCCACTCACCCTTGTGATGATGGGACACTCTGACCAGCCCATGTCATCACGTCGATCATGCAGGCCTAACTAGCCATTGGTGATCGATAGAAATTAAGTTGCAGGCCAGCCTCGCGAGATGGAGAGGGCCCAGTTGCTTCGAAGCTGTTTTCCGCCATTTTGCATATCTCGCAAAGCATGATGGTTGACATGCGTTCTTTAATGGTCAAGAATCATTATATTCTAGCTTCATCAATAGAGCGGAAGATGCGACCTTGATCAGCCTTTAGCTGTTTCCTTCTTCGTTTTGATCAAATAAATACAGTAGATCATTGGCCGTTGTTCGATTTGCTAATCGAATTTCTGATTTCGTATTCCAAAGGCTAAAGTTGAAATACATTTTCTTCCTTGTCGTCATCAACACCGGGTTATCAACTGCATCGTGTTTGCTCTTTCCAGAGCAGAATTACGAGTTTTCATTTTAGTTCAGATTTTAATGTTATCTCTTTTCAGGTGGCGGGCTGATCGACATCCTGAGACGTCCTAAGCTGCATAAACTGTGGCCATGTTATCTGAACAAGGTAGAGTATCTCATTTTAGTTTATCGTCTGCTCGAAGCATTTTCAAGGGGACTATTGCCGAAGCCGAACTGACCACCGCTACTGCCACCTCATCCCTTTCTCAGAGGAGAGAAGCGTATAGAACTTTTTAGGATGAGTGGTGGTACTTCCCCAGGCAGCAGCCTAGGATTCAAACCAACAGCTTTTTGCACAGAAGGCGAACACACTAACCACTAGGCTAACCTACCAATATTAGCATTCCCTAACATTTTTTTATCACAAATAAAAACAAGTTAAAAACTACAAATGTATACCAATATTCCATGGCTGCCATAGCTGGAAAGGACATAATGTCATCGAGTTCCAACTACGACAGCCACTTACAACAATGTAACAATATACATAAGATTTACAAAAGAACAAACTCAACCAGGAGTCTCAGCAAGAAGACCCCTCCCCTAGTCCACCTTGAAGCAGCTAATAGACACTACCAAAAATGTTCCTGCCCTGTAGGAACATTTTTTGTAGGAACCTACCCTGTAGGAACAGAAAAACAGGGTAGACACTACCCTAACGTTTGATCAAAAAGTCTCATTTTGATTGATTGATTGATTGATTGATTGATTGATTGATTGATTGATTATATTGTCAGAACTACAGTAAAGTTACCTCATCGGTTGAAACTCTCGCTTTATATCCAAAGTCACTACTGGACTTTTGACAAATAGTTTTTGTTTGTTTTTCTTATGAATGAAATAACTGCATTTGTTTGTTGGCGTTTTTCATTTTTGAGGCCTTTTTCTAAAGCGAAAAGATGATCAGCCATACGTCAAGCATCTTTTTCACAAGCTCTTCCGTTGCCAGTATAAAATATCTGATAGCAACCAACATTTGAAATGTTTTGAAGTGGTCGATTTAGTACTAGGCATCAAGCATTATTTCTTTGATATTTTGCTTTGATATTTTTTTTTTGTACCTTCGCTGCCGATAGTTGAGAAGTCTTCTGATGTACAAACACCATTCTTGTGATGAACTATGAAAATCCGTACGTGAAGCTTTTCTGGCACCAGGCAATCTCTTATCCATTGTCATTTTGTTGCTGTTGTTGTTGATATGTTTCGTTGCTGTTGCTGATAGTTGAAAATGTCTGAATGTACCGGGTGACCAAAACAAAGTGAAACTTTTAAAAAAATCATCAAAATATGATTATATTACTGGTTTTGAACATTCCTTTTTTGCACATTCGTGTCAAGGATCAAATTAATCTCAGACCTATTGCAAAGTCTTGAAATTGCTTTAGATTTGGGCAGAGTCCAGAAAAAGTCACGGCTCCACGGCTCCACAGCCCCACGGCCCCACGGCCCCACGGCCCCACGGCCCCACGGCCCCATGGGTGCGAGCCAAAGGAAGGTTTTGCTTGTTAATATTATATTTGAGGAAAGTTTAGTAAATTTTACATTGAACCAAGGAAAATTTTGGGTTATTTTGACAACAATAACTGGTTTATAAATTTTAGGGTTATAAACAACGCGAGGAGTTAAAAAAATCTGGTGATATGACTTGATAAATTGATGAATGTTTTAACTAACGAAATTGGCATGCGAAAAAAGGTTTGACCGTTTTCTGGACTCTGATTTGGGGGAACTTTTGCTGTTACATGCTACCTGGTTTTGAAGCATACTCTGAAATCGCAGGAAATGACTATCAATTTGAATTTTAACCATGCAATACTACTTAAATAGGTTGCCTACGTCCTTGACAAAGCTCTTTTATCATGTAAACTTGAAAGTTCATATGAAATCGCCAGAAATAATTCTCTGGCTAAAATGTGATATTGTGTAAATACTATTGCTCAAAACCTGTTTTTTTTCATGCCCATAATTTCGTCATCTCTCTCTCGAAAGAATAAAATAATGATGGCAAGTTAAATTTATGTGGTCCTTCACACAAATACACAAAAAGAAAATTTAAAGATCGCTAACACAATAAAATTTTGGTGTCTTTTCGAAAGGAAAAGGTTTCACTTTTTTTGGGTCACCCGGTAGAAAACTTGAGAATGATAATGTATTATTTATAAAGAATCCTAATTAAATTTTTAGACACCGTTCCTAGTAGCATAGGTAAAATTATATGACCTATTTCTATGAATTAAATGGCTTGAAAGAAACTTTAGCTAGTTTGCTATCATTCTACCGTTGGACTTTTCAGAAATATTCAATATTTTTCGAAATTACAGCGCATTTTATATTTTAACTCTTTTGAGGATGTGAGGTCATCAAATTTCTAAATCGTAAACCAGAAGAGTTAAAGATTTCTGCTTAATACCTTATTGTAGACATTCATAAGCTATGGTTTTCTTGAAAATTATTCCATGTTTCCTCAAAAAGTTTAGAAATTACGTTGTTTTCAAGTCTTTTTTTTTATTTTCTTTAATTCTCAAAAAAGAAGAAAAACCCTCTAATTCTGAAAATATTGAAGATTTCTGAAAAGCCCAACGGCAGAATCATAGCAAAGTAGCCAAAATTCCTCCCAAGCCATTCAATTAAAAGAAATAGGTCATAACACTTTGCGCCGACCTTTTTAAAGATTTGGAACCTATGCTGTTCCTAATAGGGAATGTTTGATAACACTGTTTTTATTTGCATGAGTTTCTCTTTCATTTTTGTCAATTTCTTGTAGCTGTCTATATATCTATTTCCATCTGTGGAACAGTTTGAAGAGAAACTTTGCAAGGCTGTCAATGACGATAGACTTCTCAAGGTAAGGATAACCATTGTTGATTTGTTTCTACCGAACGCCTGAAGGTTTTGAAAGACCGGATAGCTAAGCTTACCAAAGCAGTTCTGTTTAATTGTTTCCTCTCGCTGTAACCAGACTTCGTGATTCCTATAGCCTGGAATTTCTGAGAGTTGGTGACTCTCTTGTAGTTAGCAGGTTTCGGAAGAGCATATAGTTGTTTTGGCGCACTTTGCAATCAGAACAGTTCGGCGTACCCCAAGGATCAGTGCTAGGTCCTATTCTTTTCAATTTCTATATAAATGATCTTTTCTTTTTCATAAAGCAAGCAACCATGTACAACTATGNACAATGGTCTTCAAATCACTCAATGAGCTGGCTCCACAATACTTGTGTGGACTTTTCACAAGAAACTCGCAATGCTCCGCCCGTACCCTCCGTAATACTGACACTGACGTAAGGTTACCAAAGAAAAAATCTGCGAATGGGCAAAAATGTTTTTCTTTTCGGGGAGCAAAATTATGGAATAGCCTCCCAGCTGAGTCCAAACAGGCATCCTCTCTGAATAGCTTCAAAAAGTCTATTCAGACATGAGGGCGAGGCCGGATTTTGTGGCGGGGGCGTTGGCTGCTCTTGCTTGGCAAGCTGGGCTGGGGCGATTGGTGGTCCGGGTCTACGGTCGCCGGTTGCTTTGGCTTGGCATGTCGATCGGGGGTGGCTGGCGCTGGTGTTACAGAGTCTGCCCTTGCCCAAAATTTGTAATTTTCTTTCTCTTTGTAAATATTTTCTTTTAATATAAATTATCAATTATTGTAATTAGGTTTTAACATTATGGTTTTTGTTGTAATTAGGATTGGACTATTTTTATTTTAGAGTATATTGTAACTGTTTTTAATGGAGGGCCCCTTGAAAATCAGCCTTAGCTGAAGGGCAACCCTCCCTAAATGAATCAAATATCAAATAAATATCAAATAAAATCTTCTCCGCAGCCAGGGGCGGATCCAGACCGGTTTCACCGGTTTCCGTGCATCGGTCAAGTTTCCAAACCAAAGATAAATTTGCATTTTTTACCAAACTTTGCAGAAAAATAAAAGCAGCTTAAGCCAGCCTATTTTCAATCTCCAAACTAGTGTAAAGTCAAAGGGTGATATGTCTGTCAAATCTGTCAAAGGGTGGTGAAACATGAAATTCATGACATCGGACACTTCCACAGAAATCTCTCTTGAAACGATCAGCGATGTTGCGATGGCTTTGTTTATTTTGCTGTATTTGCTATGGTCCTCTCGGTGGTCTTACGTCATTCGAAACTTGAGTCCTCAATTCCAACTTACGCAACAGATTTTCACATGTGATTCCCTTTGAATGGCCGTGACGTTTCCGAATTGTTTTTTATCAACTCTTTGTAATCTTATCAACCAATAAGGGCTGAGTGAACCTGTCGAGTGACTTCCGTGAACCGGTCAGCAATTGTTTAAAATCAGTGAACCTGTGTCGATTAGGAAGTAAACCGTTCTCGAAGGAAGTAAAAAATGTGCAATCATGCTTTCAAAGGAAGTTGATTTTTATCAAAACAGCATTGGCTGATTCAGAAAAGGAAGATCTCTACCGATTTCACAGTGCTATTGAAGAGAAGAAGAGAAGAGTGGAGGAGAGATACAGCGCAAAAAATAAAAACATGAATGCATTTTTTTAGGGAGTATTGAAGTTGAAGGAGGGGGTGGAAAATTCAAGAGCCTGCGAGGTGACGAACATGCAGGTTTCTTGCACTTATTTTGACAATCAAAAGTTTCTACTAACTTTTGTAATTTTTTTTGCATCAGCATGTTAATTTCGCCTTGAAAACGTTTTAGTTGATGCTCAACTGGATGGCCATTCATTTTGTAAAAGGGCGTTGCCCATGTTTTCCGAGAACCTCCACCTTCAGCAAGAACTCAAACCCGAGGCTGCAAAATCGCAAAATAGGTCTTAGTGTTTTACTTACGAAAATACGTCACAAGAAAGTTTGCTTCATCTACCTATCTGTCAGCAAATGAAGTATCGAGTAACATGAGGTTGATTTCATGCTTATAATCAGCAAATGATTTGCGGTACAGAATTTAAAGCTAGCCTTAAATAACGGACTCATCGTAATAAACCTAGAAGCGCATCATTAGACACTGTAATATGTGGAAAGAAAACTGTTAACTCCTGTAAAATAATAACAGCCACATCAACCTGTAACCAGGGAGAAAACTTTTAAATCCTGCAACAGCACCACCGATTAACCTGAGACCCTGAAGGGAAAGACAAAAAAGTAGTAGCTGCAATAAAGAGCACCGTTGAATAACCAAAAGTGCGTTTCGTCGCACACTCGTCAGTTTGCTTCGCACGAACCAATGATGTTGAAAAAGCTATAAATGTTAATTTTATTATTATCAATTTTACAATTTTTTTTTTTATATATAAATTCTCCTAAAATTTACAATTTACTAACTAACAATAACATTACAGAACGACACCACAGGAAGCATGGAAATACATTGCTACCCTTCGGCGATTACATTTAACATAGATACTAAAATTAATACTAAAATAATATCAACAACTACATGAAGAAGAACCGATCTACAGTGAACTCTCTATGCAACAACTCCTCAAGGAAACCATAAATAAGTCCAGAGCTCGTTAAACGAAGGGTTCGTTGAACCGGGTATGGTTCAAGGGACCTGAAAATGGTTCGTTTAAAATAGAGGGTTCGTTACATAAAGAGCCCACTGTACATATACGTTGAAGAAAAGGGTGGCATTGGTTCATTCAAAGCGTTCTGTTGCGTATATATATTTCAGTGTAGCCTCAATTTTGTTTCATCTTCAGCATGGAATCGAACAAGATGGTTCAGAAGTGACAGTTGCAGAGAGAAGGTTATTGGTAGGTGTCTTTAATCATCTAGAAGAATAGACAAAAAATTGATGCATTTGAAAATTCGTATCGTGCTAAATGCTAAATAAATTGGAATGAATGAAACGTTGCTCGATAGTCAAAGGGCTGGAGTATTTTTGTGATTTCCTTAAATTTGCTCAGTAGTAAAGATATATATTTACAGAAAATCGCTTTCTTCCAAATGCGTGAAAGGTGCCTGAAGGGCCTTAAAGACCCTGTGCTCCCCAAGATCCTCCACAGTCTCACAGTAACTTTCATACTGTATGAAAGTCAAATTTGCCTAGCAATCAGGAAACTGTATTGTCTTTTCAATCTTCAAATGAACGTTGTTATGCCATCGCTTTTGAATTCAAACAAGAGAAATTCTTGAAATTAATTGACGGATTAGGAAAGCTTTGTTTCCTGTCGCTATTTATGATGCAGCTATTGTTTGTTCAAAACATGTTGCTTACGGCCATATGATGTTTTGATGGTTCGTGCACGTGCATAGGATCATGGGGAGCACAGGGTCTTTAAAATCCCTCCATTACTTAGTTGTCTTATACTCCATTCACACTGGCAAGTTAAACCAGCTTAAAATAAACCAGGTTATTGAATGCTGCGTTCTAATTGGTCGATCCAACAAATTGAATGCATTTGATTGGTTGAAATTTAACCTGGACTAGAGAAAGCTGGTTTAACTGCTTCAGTGTGAATGTGGTATAACTCAAGAGCAATAGGTTTTTTTTAAGTCTCAGTCTAGGGAATTTATGAAATTTAGTCAAGATGGCACTGGAGCGCTAGACACGGGTAGCAATCTTGTGCGAGGACTTGAAATTCCAAGGCCATTTTACATAGGGGTCAAAATTTCTTCCAGTGTTGATGGTGTGTATGTGTCTGTACACTTTTCCCAAAATGTCGGCAACATGTCACCCAAATGTTGAACAAGAATGTTCATCTTTGACAACATTGTCGGTGATGTGGAACGGAATCTAGCCAATCAATAGCGGTCTTTCCAATCATGTGATCCCTTGAGTTTATCTTCATGGATGTGTAGTGAAACAATTCTGAACGAGTTTTTATACTCGTGTGTATTAAACATGATCAACAAATGTGGGGAAAATTTGTTACCCACAAATGGTTGCCCACAAATATTACCCACAATTGTTACTGGCAAAAGGTTCCCTGCCAACACATGTTGACCAAAAACGTTGACTCGTGTGTAAGTCTCAGTAAGTCATACGAGATTGAAATTTGGATTATTCGTTATATCAAGACATCTTTTCACTTTGAGGTCGGTGTGCACAATGGGTGGACATTCGTAAAAGACTACCATATTGGATATTTACAGAAGTCAGCAACAAGTAGCACTGGGAGTGTTCGAAGCGACGGACAAGCGAGTACGTACTGTTCATAATTTGCAGCCTCTTATGAGTGGATGCTTTTAGAATTCAGTCAACCTTCGAAAATATTTTTTGACTATAAACAGAAGATAAATTGTTTAGAGAGAAGACAGAGTCTCAAGTTTGTCTCACATAAGATGTCAGGCCGAAGATTTCGCAAATAAGAACGATTACAGAGTTTTGCATCAGTAATTCTACCTTATCGTGAATCTCAGATGCTATAAATAATAAATATTAAATAATAATAATACCGAATTTTTTAACAGGATGAAAACTTCAACAATTATAAAATCATTGTTATCAAAGTTTGTCCTGTAAAAATAAAAGTGTTTAAAAAGAAAAAATATATTACAATTGCAGGTCTAGAACGCAGTTTTACAGTATCAAATATTAAAAATCTATGCATAAATATTATTCACAATCTTCATAAAAGCAAATACATTGTCAAACGTCCTTGCACTAAGTGGTAGCTCATTAAAATTCTTTGCACCCATGTAGAAAAAGCCTTTCCTCGCGTATTCAGTTCTTATCCGTGGAAGACATACACTACATTGATTGTTCCTTGTGTTCTTGCACACAAGTCTATCTAATGTGAGATAGACTTTTGAACTGTGAAGTTCTTTGTCTAGTTTTTTATTGACACCTTGTAAATTTCATCGCAATTCGTTGTAAGTCTACTGTCTCATTGAGTAATGAATAAAAAAATTTGATTGAAGTTTTTACTTTGATCTTTTTTCTTAAGTTTTTAAAGCGACATTTTCTAGGCCTAATTCGGGAATCTTGAAAACACGTGTTTAGTAAAATCAATGATAACCATGGAACGAAATGACCGATTTCAACCAACTGAATTTTCACATCTAAGTGAGCATTTCTCCTATGCAGAGAACATTCGATAAAGCAGGTGGTTAGCTAGATTTATTACATGAGTCCTTATTTTCGCTCCATTCCCCCCTACCCCACAATACCCATTCTGCTTCCACTAAGTTTTAGCGGAATGACTATAACAATAAACAGCAATCCAATTCAATGGATTAAAACTTAGACTCATATCATCAGTCAATTTGTCGCAGCCAGTTAATACCGCATTCACACTGACTCAGTTAAACCAGCTTTATCTAACCCAGGTTAGATTTCAACCAATCAAATGCATTCGATTCATTGGATTGACCAATTAGAAGGCCCCATTCGATAACCTGGTTTAGTTTAAGCTGGTTTAACTTGCAAGTGTGAATGGGGTATAAATTGGCAGACTCCGCACATTGTTGTGACTCAATCGGTATTTTGATTCTTCTGGTAATGCTGTAACGTTGTCCTTATTCTTTCATAGAGCAAACGAAATTCCTCAGCCTGCGAAGTCGTATCGAACTTGAGGAGATGGTGAACCATCCTTTATTTGCGATCGTGTTTCAAGTGCAGTATGTTCTTAATGTTCCTGTCATTCAGCCAGAGCTACCAACTGGTAAAAAAGCCAGATCAAGGGTAACTAAATTTTGTTTTATTAAAGGGAATCGACATAGTTAAAAGCTGGCCCGAGCCAAATTAGAAATATAGTCTATTGTATTTGATACTGTTGGCACGTGCTGCTTCATTGTGTAGCTGAAGAAACAATGGGTGCGTGGGCCTTTTCGTAGCCTATTTATAGCGACCACTCAATATAGCTATGTCTATTCCCTTTAACTATTGCCTCTGTTGCTAATGATTAAGAAACCAGTGGAAAGCAATTAGCGATTGCACATAAAAGAATTTATCCAGTCGATTACTCAAGCTGCTAGCCACCGAAATTCTTCGTCACTTCTTGTTATCTCTCCATGTGTGATTTTTATCTCTCCATGTTTAAAGAATATAAAATCAAATCAAATCAAATCAAATCAAATCAAATCAAATCAAATCAAATCAAATCAAATCAAATCAAATCAAATCAAATCAAATGATCCCTCCAGGGGAGAAGCTGGTTTTTCAATGATTTTGATCATACTAATTCTCCTTATAGCTTGGATCGTCATTCGGTAGTATGCCGTTGTCACAGAAACGGGAAGTAATTGCACGTTGGCTTGTATGGGTTCCATTTGAAAGTGGTTCAATCGAAAACAAAGACTTCACATTGGAACTTGCAGGAGGACCAGGAATAAATCCAGCCAATTCATTTTGTCTCACCAAAAGAGCTGATTATCTTGATCAGGTATTTAGTTTGAACATACATTTCATATTTTTCCATATTTCATATATTTAGCTATGGGGGAGGGTAGCCCTTCAGCACAAGTGCTTGTTTTCAAGGGGCCCTCCCGTAAAATAAAACTAAAACTAAATTACAAAAACTATTTAATATTAAAAACTATTAGAATACCTATTTTACAATCTAAAAGCTTATTTACAATGTTCAAAGTTTACAGTTAAAAGAAAAAAGAAAAAAGTTCAACCCTAAAACAGTTGCTTAAATAGGCTTAGGGAAAATGCTTGCTTTGACTCAGCTGAGAGGCTATTCCACAACTTTGCTCCTCTGAACTGAGCGGTCGACGAAAATTGAATACCTATTTTGAAATTGTTACAAATATTAATCTCAAATATGGTGCATAGTATGCTTTACATGTATTTAATGATATCTAACTCAATTCGACACATAACACTATAATTTAATCCCTTATTTTGTTGTTATAAAATGAACGAAAACATTTTTGTCCTAAGCCTGAAAGAAAAACATCCTGCAACTGCTTGAAAAATCATAATCATCATAAACCCTCAACTCGTACATCGTAAGGGCACTGATGCATCCTTTCCCACTATCAAGTCTCAATACTTCTCTGTATTTTGCTTTCTTGGATAATTCCGGGCGACTGCACTTTTTGGCGGACCAGATTTATGCCATATCTCTCAGGAACGAATTTGACCAAATACCCTACTAACCCTAACTAAACCCTACCTTACCCTAACTAACCCTAACTAACCCTACCTTACTATAATTAACCCTAACTAACCCTAACTAACCCTAACTTAAACCCTAACTAACCCTAACTATAATCCATTTTCCAAAACCTAGCCCTTACCCCATGACGCATAATGTGCCGATATTGAAAGCTGGTCCGCTAAAGTGCAGACTTGCCGATAATTCTTCCATATTCATTTCTATTCATTTTTTATTTTATCAATCCATTTCACTCCTGGTAGATCTCTCCTTCTTTTCCTTTGAACTGTGCCTTTCTTGAAGACTTGCCAAACTCTTCCATTTTTGTTACAACATGTCCAAACCATTGTAGCTGTCTTTTCTTGGTTAGTATGTTTTTGAAAATCTCCAACTGCGTTCTTCATTTGCTCGCTTACTTCTTCGTTTGTCTGATAATCGATCAAGTATATAGCCTTGAATAATATTAAAGGCTATATATTTTATCTATTATCAATACCACTATATTACTTTTAACGGCTTTTGTTTGTTCCATTCACTGGGTAGATATTTTCTAAGTCAGCAGTCCTTTATTCACAGAAAATTTTCTTTCCACGCCTAACCATAGCAACCGCAAGTTACACTTATGTATAAGAAAGTGCATTATTAATGTTCTTGTGGTATTTCTTGTGATGGTTTTGTAGAAACGTGGAATTTGATGGCAAGTGACTGATTCTTAAAGTCTAAGAATCTCAGGCTTAGAATCTCAGGCTAAGAAACGCAATGTCTTCTTGAACGTGAATTCGCATCGCAGGTCATTGATACGATAAACCTCAAAAGTTCGTTGCGAGTTGCTCTTAAACAGACAAATTTGCCTCTTAAACTTTAAAGAAGATACTTAGAATATC
>REGM01000286.1:141401-186003 GCA_004194415.1 Aurelia aurita | reverse complement strand
GTTGAATGGTTGAAGCAATTTTTACTTGAAGCTACATCGTTTGCTCGTGTAATCAGAACTCGTAAAAGAACGTCCGCACGCCACGAAGACATGCGCAAAAAAAGCAGGTGCCAACTGCAATAGACCGAGCTGGCTAAGATATGTTTACACCACCCATTTGAAGTCATGTGATCAATGTCTTGATGAAACATAATTTGATTTCTTTAACATATTTCTAACCAGTTAAACAGATTTGGAATTTAGTCTGATTATTTACAGGCTAACATATTTCGTGCCATAAAAACTTGTCGCATGAATGCAAAAAGTAGAATAATACTAAACCTTCCCAAGAGTATGGTCACATGACTTGAAATGGGCAAAACAACCCTTGCCGATTTTGCCTATGCATGACCCTATTCCCCAGTTAATGAGAGAAATCTGTTCGTTTACGTATCCGTAATTATGGTCTGAGAAATAACGCCAATCTCACTTTAAGGAAGGAAATTACAGAAAAACATTTATTTATGACACATGGGAAACGACTTCGACCCCTCTTCCTATACTCTTGCCGATGTTCTTCGTTCGCAGAAGAATTCTGCAGGCACAAATACATTTCGGTTAGCGGTGCAACATTTTCCCCTATGTTTATTTCACTATCGCATAATAATTTAAGTGCATTGCAGAAAAATCATTTGGTCAACAAAAAGGTAACTTTGGTGTGAATTATTTTAAGCGGCAATGAATTATTTTACAAACTTTTATCACCATTGATAAATTTTGTTTTCACTGATTTTCCATCTATGTTTTCTTTAGCTTCAGAAAGAAGAAAAGGTTCAAAGACAGAGGGACTTACAAACTATCAAAATCTACCGGTATAGACTTCCAACTTTAAATTATCTATCAGCTATCCTGTGCCTTTTTTCATTTTATAAGTCAGAACCTTTGCATTTCATTTTATTTCATTTCATTTATATTATTTAACCACCGTAGCCCCGTCAGTCCTGTGGAGACTGCTTTAAAGGGGGCCGTGCAAACAGATTACAAAGTAAAAACCTAATTTACAAATGTTGCTAACTTACGTTAAAATAGCAATAAAAAAACTAAAAATGTCCATAACAAAATTATACGAAATTAAATCAAAAGAAAAGTGAAATCAAACCCTCTGCAATTTCATGACAACATAAAAGCATAGCTCTGGTCAGTAAGTAATGATAATTTCGAAAAGTGGCCACATGTCACACACAGTGATATGCAATCTGATTTTTCCGTTGATGGTAAAACTATAGACATAAATTATTCCATGAAATTCTTCTGTTGGCACTTTACCGTCGTACTCTCGAGTCCGGAATAAACGGGATGGATGGCAAATTTTAATCTGCTGCTCTGTAATTAATGGAAATGTACCAGTTGTTTTGACTGTATATCATATCTAAAACCATTTAAGAATTATATAATACTTTGAAAACGAAAAATACGGTTCGAGTCACAATTCATGAATCATGTTTTCACATGTTCACATTTTAATGAGATCAAGATAAGCATTCTGGAATTAGCATATCCTGGTTGGATTTTTTTTAACTAATAAGCGAAGGGAGATGTTCTTTCCTGACTCGAGAGTAATTTAATTTGCTATGTAACCTCATTTTACAACCACTAACATTGTGCCCGATTGCGATTCGTAAGTACTGGTAAGCATGATGGTAATGTTTTTCCTTTTACAGAGAGCGGTGTAAACACGAAGGAATAATCAACATTTTAGAAGATGGAATTACGACACATCGAACAATGCATGCATCATTGGGCAAAGCTGAATTTTTCGAATTCGCCTTGAAAAATCCATATTCAGTTGACCAGAATGTTCAAATCCAATTTCATGATAGAGATATTGCGTAAGTTCAGTCTCGTAAATGCAACTCTAAAGGTTGATCTCAATTTGAGCGCATCTGGGCGCAAGGGCACTGCTACCAGTGTTTAGACAATAGATTTGCACATGTTAGGGGTGAGTGGCCGTGCGGCTTATGCAGTTTTCATCAGGTGACTGAAGTTAAGCTCGGTCGAGTGAGGTCAAACTGCGGATGGATGACCCGGGGACTGACTCACAACTCACTTCGCCGTCCTTCGGAAGGGACGTTAAACTAGGGGTCCCATGCCTGGATGCAGCATGCATAGTGGGCCTAAATTAGCTTTAAGTAGCTAGAAAATTCTCACAGCCCACTTAAAACAAATAATTGACTGACTGACTGACATGACCACGCCCGTGGCACGTGCCAGTCTATTTTTAAAACTCTAGTCGTGGCGCCCGTGCACTCACAAACTCTCAAATGGAGATTGGCCTTAAGCTAACCTTGAAGACCGAGATAATAATTTGACACAACGAGTGAGTAGAAAAAACTTGCACCGTTTCAAAAACCACCAAAATCTAATAATGTTCTTCTTCTTCTTTATGTGTCATGCGCGAGGGAGCATTGGTCTCAATTTTTGAATTCTTTAAAAATGTGGGTGTAAAATTCTATTAAAGTTTTCTTTGTTATTTCTGTTATTTTTTATTAAACCAAATGAGAGATGCATTATCCATTCGTGGAATCCTTTTAAAGATCTGATGCCTATTCTGGGTTCTCTACTTTTCCTGGATCGCTGGTATTTTATAAAAGATGGGTCTTTTAGAGCCTTAAATGGGTTTATCAAGCGTCGATTGATTTCTATTTCTTGTCCTTCTAGTGTGATTACTGATGCTCGTGAATGGAGATACTTCAAGATGCTCACTAATACTAAGACAGGTATGTTGAGTTAAAGCATTCTCTCTTATTCTTTAAATCGTTTCAGTCTGCAAAGCAAAGTAGCGTTGACAACCTAATAAGTTATTTTTTATTCATCTAAAAATGCATGTTACAACCTAACTGTACTTTCTAATTACTGTACAACTATACAACACTACAGGGACGATATCACAGGGAGCATAAGACAATGTCTACCCCATGTCCATTACATAAAGACATACAAAAAAGAAAGGACATTTTCAGATACAAACGGAAAACGAAGCTACAAGTTGAGGTAGCTTGCGAGTATAGGTTCCAAGTTTAAAAACTATACATTGTAGATTTCAAATTGATTATTTGGTTGCAAACTTTCTTAAGAAATCACATGATTACAAGCAAAAAGGACTACTAAAACGAACGCTGAACTTTGTTGAAGGACTTTTTGAAAAAAGTCAAAATTATCTATTACATATATTTGTATATTAGTTGTCTGATGATCGCTGTATAGCGTGAAACTCTGAGTAACAACAAAGAATTAGTATGTCTTTGCGTCACTCTTATTATATGTATACCCGGTGCGCCAAAAAAAACTATCCACGTTTGAAAAATCGTAGTACCTAGAGTACTGGATGGATTTGAATGAATCAAAGTTTGGTTGATAGCAGAAAGACTGAAGTATTTTTGTGATTTTTCTTGTATTTTTATGAGTACAGATAATACAGCTAAATTCAAATTTAAGAAAATTCTGTGTTTGCAAAATGCCTGAAAAAGGGCCTAAAACAGTTGATCAAATCTTACAGAAATTTCTCACACCGAACAATGCAAAATTGCAGTTTTTCACGGGTATCGGTTGTCGTCTGCACTTGTATTGCCATGGGATTGAAAATCTTTAGTATTTCTTTAAGAATTCATTTCCTATAACGCGGGAGAGAGATTAAATGCTGTTGCAACTTGTTCTATGCGGGAGATTTCGTACGATTTTATCGAGTGTTTTAGGCCTGTTTTCAGCCATTTCGCAACAAACGAATTTTCGTAAAGTTGAATTTATCTATGTTTTCTCTGCTGATAAAAACACGAGAAAAATCACAAAAATACTTCAGTCTTTCAGCTATCAGCCAAAATTCAATGCATTCAAATCCATTTAGTACTCTAGGTACTACGATTTTTCAAACTGGGATAGTTTTTTTTTGCGCACCCGGTATTATGTATTATATATTTTTCCTTCTAGCTGTTGAGGAGAACATGATAAACACTGTAGACTCGACGATCCAAATTTACCTGAAAGGAAATGAAACACTCCATATTCCGTTCAAGTTGCAGAGTTTCACTGCAGAAGGAGCGACACCTGAACTGGTAGGCATTTTATACGTATTATTGTGCTTTGTTTGTACTCCAGAGATTGTTTGCTATACATATGAGCATGCTGATCCTGTTATTCGAACTCTATCTCGAGAGAAATACTGGGTGTCCTAAAAATATTGTGCCCTGGTTGCGTGACTGCTGTGGAGGAGCTGTAACTCCGATTGTTCCATTTTGTAGACGGTTGCATAGGATAGGCTTTAACTTAGAGTTTGGGACCTTGTTTGAGTCAATCTGACAAGTAGTTGCTGATTTATGGCACAGGAAAGGCAAAATACGTGGTTGCCTCAAAAACAGCACTTCCTTTGTTCTCCAGCAATGTCAAAATCAAGCAAATTTTGAAAGAAAGGGTTATAGTGTTGTATTAAAATTTTTTCTACATTATTAAAAGGGTTGATAGTGTTGTTTATCATAAGACAACACTATGAACTCTTTCACAATTATAGAAAAAATTTGAATACAATGCTAGAACCCTTTCTTTCAAAATTTGCATGATTTTGACATTGATGGAGAACAAAGAAAGGGCTGTTTTTGAAACAACCACTTATTTTGCCTTTCCTGTGCCAAAAATCAGCAACCCCTTGTCAGATTGACTCAAACAAGGTTTTAAACTCTAAGTTGAAGCATATCCTATGCAACTGTGTACAAACGGGATAATTTAAGTTACAGCTCCTTCACAGCAGCCACACAAAAGGGGCACAGTTTTTTTGGGACATCCTGTGGTGTATTTGACCCTACTAAGTATTATGTTATAGTTCTCAGATAATTTGCGAATTCAAATTGTGGTGATCTTTCAAGCAGCAGAAATTTTACTGTTCAACCTGTGGATTAATCGCTAACATGTTTGTGTTTCCATCTCCCTAAACCATACTTTTTGTTTAATTTCTCTTTCAGGGACCGCCACATCCTCTTTTTGCAAAACTGTCCAACTATATGTCTCAATCTTTGGTCAAAGACACTGGAATCTCCTCGAAGACAATTAAGGTATTGAATTGGATTGTATTTAGTGAGAACGTACATTTCTTAACAGTTAAAGGTCTGCACGTCACTCGAGAAATTACTGCATCTTGGATCATCATCGTTATTATGTGCCTTAACGATAACAATAATAGTAATAATAATAATTATAATAGTAATCAGTAAGTACAACAAAACCAGTCATTTCAGCAACATTAACATCGATAAATCTGCCTAGGCAATTTGCCAGTAGTATAGTGGACAAGAAAGAAACTCTAACAGAAACAACTTTGACTATAATAACAACAACAACCTATTATTCCGGAGCAGTTACAAGTTACATTTTCTTAACTATCTACAACTGAAACAGTGACACAGGCATGGTAGTATAACTATGTATTGATGTTTTCTTTTTTCTTTTATGATATCTCAACCACTTTTTTAATCTTCACAAGTTTTGCTGAATCATTTTTCAGTAGATATTTGATTTTTGGAGATCGTCCTGTAAATTTTTGGCACTGCCATATGTGTTCATTGTTTTCTTCTTGAGATCCACACTTTCTGCTTGAGTTATTTTCATATTTTCCTTTGTGGTTAGTTTTTAAGTCAGTCATGTTTAGTTCTAACACAATAAGTTTGCTGCATCTTTGTGAGCAATGTATTCTTTTTTCCAAAATAATCGTTTTTTATGAAAAGTGAGATCCACACCTTCTGCATAGCGCATTTTCATATTTTCATTTTTAGTTGGCTGTTAAGTCAGTCATGTTTAGTTTTAACAACAATAAGTTTGCTGCATCTTTGTGAACAATGTATTCTCTTTTCCGAAATAATTGTTTTTTTACGAATGTCAATTTCGTTTTGATTTCGTTTTGTTTCAATCTCTCTTCGAAGTGTCAAGTTCTTGTGATTCTAGCACACCATTTCTTAAGCTAGCGGTACTAATTGTCTACTGCTAAATAAAACTAGGGTTTGCAGCTTAATTCCAAACAATTTCTGAACTGGTCTAAGGAAAATAAGTCATCTAATTCATCCAAAAATTAGTCGTAAGATTATAGCTATTTTGCTATTTGTGAGTTACCTATACCCAATGGTTTTGGAAGGATCATTTTAAAAGAATACTTTGGAAAGTACATATCTGAAGAGCTAATGGTTTCTACTGAAATATTGTTCCCTGGAAAGGCAGTGAAATAATTATTTGAATTCATATGAACTTAGGGTATCCAAGAGCTCATTACGTCAGACATCTCACAAAGTCCATCAACAAAGTCATCAACTTTTTTATTTGATTTGATGTTTCTATTTTCAGATTTCATTCGTTACATTGGATCAAAAACCAATCGCCATACTGGCCTTAGCTGTCGAGATACATCCTCATTCGATTGACCAAACGTTTAGATTTTCAAATGCTGAACAGTCGTTCTTGAAAAAATCAGTGCGACTGCCGCCATGGCGAAATCTAACAGGTATTCGAGTCTATATTTGATAACTGTAATAGAGGTGGACAAATTTTCCAAGCTGAGAGGAAATTGTTAGTTTGCTGTAATAAAGTTGTAGATATGTAAGATGTAGAGATGTATTGATCTTACACCTCTCGTTGTAGATGTTTACAGCAATATAACGAAATGTCTTTTAAAAACCGAAGGACATAGGTGAAGGTGAAGGTGAAGGTGAAGTTGCGTTTTTTAGCGCCAAGCGCTGGGATCGCAGAAGTAGAGAAGACCTAATTGAATCCGCGACCCCTTGTCATGACGCTCAAATGGTGGGCTCTACCTGGGATCGAACCCTGTCCACCTGGCTGTTCTGGCTGCAAAGTCAAAGGATTACACCACTGCGCCACAACACATTCGATATAAAGCAACTTCAGGCCAGTACAAGTCAGTCAGCAAGATCCTACGCTTAGATTGCTATTCTATATTTTATAAGATCAACCAGGGCCACGTAGGAAATGCGTGCGAGCCAATAATTGTTTTAAGATTCCAAGTGAGAAACCTTCATTGCACTTGTTTTGTTTCCTTTATGTGGACAGTCACGGTAAAACTAACGTGAAAAATTGTTGCAAGTACCGAGATTACGATCCTCCCATAAATGCCTCAAAAAATGAGTAGAATGCGCATATGGAAGGTTTATATGCACGGCGTAATTATGTAATATTTGTCACTGCAGCTTCAATTATGACGGAAGGTCAAACTATACAATCAGTTGTTGCTCGCTGCACTGATCCACATGTCATTTGTGAAACACGAGATGTGGTGAGTGATTATACATTTCTCTTATCTCTGTTGACTTCTATCCTGTCTTTGCTTGAAATACGAATAGTCAAGCATCCTTAGCATACAAATGATGGAAGTTGGGTTAGAGGGACAACATCTATTTCCTATCTTGCCCTTGAAAAAAGATACTGTCAAAAAGAAGGATATAAAGAAACATAGCATTTTAAATGTTAATAATTTGTTCAAATCAAGAAATCAAGAAACCTATCTTCCAATTTGAAACTGTTAAATTTTAATTCGATATTCATAAGCTATTAGCTAGTGAATGTATGCTTCATCGGAATAACATTACGAATAAATAGCTTTTTGTAAAAAATAATAGGTGTGCCAAGAACGTTCTTTGCCATTTTTGAAAGCTCATGGAAGAGAAAATGATTGTTAAAGACCCTGTGCTATCCATGACCCTCTGCACGCGCGCCAACACATCACATTGGCCGTAAACAAAATATTTTAAATTGAAGATTGAAAAGATAATACAGCCTCGCCATTGCTAGGCCAAAATTATTTTCATACAGTATGAAAAGTCACTGTGAGACCGCAAAAGATCTCGGGGAGCACATGGTCTTTGATAACCAAAGAAGTCGAACTCAATCACAGACACGTAACTCAGTTATTCATCAAACTGTTTATTTGTCACTAAACAATATCCACGAACGTGTCCAGCTCAACAAATACAATGAGCTAATTTTGGACTGCATATGCAGCTCTTGAGTTCGCTATTTATCTCCGTTAACTACCTTTGAAAATCTTTAATTTTTCAACTTTTTAGCAAGAAAATGAGCCTCAAGATGTCTTGATAAAAGTTCCGTGTGGTCCATCTCCAAATATTCGAAGATTTGTTGTCGTCATTTATGCGTAAGTATTCTTTTATTTAATTGTCTTATTTTGGTTTAAAAAGAGACATTAGTTTTGTCCGATTGTTTCACGAGAACATATCAGAAATCTACTATTGTTTGTTAAGTTATCCCACTTTCTTTGTCTGAAAGCTAACCTCCTTATCGTACAAGCGACTGATTTGTCCTGTTACTACAAATTTTCCTCATCTTTTTGTTCTTTCTTTGAATTATGAAGGGTAGTTTTGTTTTGGTTAAATGGCTTGGTACAAACATGGGTAGTTAGACACTGATGGAGGAGCGCCGTAGCTAGTATGCTTTTGCAGAGAAACAATATATGTAGCTCTGCGGAGGAGGTTGCGTTAGACAGCGATGGAGAAGCGATGCAGCTTGTATGCTTTTGCAGAAAAACAGTATATGTAGTTCTGCGGAGGAAGTTGCGTTAGGCAGCGATGGAGGAGCGATGCAGCTTGTATACTTTTGCAGAGGAACAATTTATGTAAGTCTGAAGAGGAGGTAGCGAACGCACAAGCATGAAAAGTTTTCCTCTGCAGAAGCATACAAGCTGCGGCGCTCCTCCATAGAAGCACACCTGTGACGTCTAACTACCCATGGTACAAACCAATATTAACAAAATCTATGCTACAATTTCGTCTGTCGTCGATCTTTTTTGGGAGCTCGAGGTTGCTGTCGCCATCAGTACAATTTTCAGTTATGTAACTCTTAAAGCTTTGGAAAATTATTATTTTGAAAAACTTCGGTTGAATAACCTTCTGACTCAGAACTTTTTTGCTAAAAGTTGAGAGAACTAATTTCTTTTACCGGGTGAGTAAAAAAAATGTATAAACGTTTGAAAGCCTGTAGCTCGCAGACCATTTCTCAGATTCCTATAAACTGATAATACCTGTGTAGCTAACTTATCAACTTAGATAAGAAAATTTAATTGATGAAAATTGGTCATATCGCTCACAAATTAGAAGCAATTTTATAAAAATGCTTCATCTCGAAATCCTTCTAAACTGGACTAAAATTTTGGATCAAATTTGCTAGCTATTCAGCCTCATGAAAACAGAAAATAGTCAAAAACAGGCTGAATGTCAGTCCCAAGTGGATGCGATTGTGCAGCAGCCTCTTTATATACCTATTAAGTGTTTGAGCGGCAAGATAGACCGATAGAATTCCATTATGATAGTTGTGGCAAGATATGTATCCACAACAACAGTTTGCAAGAACCATTGCGTCTCAGGCAGATTACCTATATATATTTAGAGATCCTAGGCGTCAAGATCGTTTAAAACAGTTGTGTATTACTCTCCTTCGCGAGGTACGGACCACGGAATCACGGACTACGGAACTGCGGAACATATGAAGAAACCTCGCGAAGGAGAGTAGTTGTGTATCCAAATGTTTCCTCAAAAAGGACATTCAACAGCAATGTTTGAAAAAAGCTAAATTGCTAGCAAATTTGATCAGGATTTTAAACCTGTTTTTGAAGGATTTTGAGATGAATCATTTTTATAAAATCGCTTGTAATATGAGAACGAAACGACTGATTTTGACAAACTAAATTTTGTTTCTCTTACTTGATATGTTAGCTACACAAGCATGATCGGTTTATAGGAATCTGACGAACGGTTTGACAGCTACAGGCTTTCAAACGTTTATGCATTTTTTACTCACCCGTATAAGAATGTGTTGCTACGCGAGATTATGCCAAAGGGTTATGTAAAGTTAAAATTGGGCCTGTGTTGGCTAAACGGCTTACTAATTTATCAATAAAAACTGTCTTGATTATGACATCAAAATTTGTATCTTTGTACTATCAACAATATATTGTAATACTGCTGTATTATCATGTACTGTGGACATCTTTTAAAACCGTAATTGTTTAGTAGCTTTTTATGTAGCCATTTCGTACTATTTATATTCATTTCAGTGCTACACAAACATGTAGCAGGTAAGTGTGTTCGTACCCTCTCGCCTCCCCATCCCTTTGATGCATTGTATTACAACTGCTACTTTCTTTGAACCAAAAATGTATGTTTATAAAGTATCCTAATGAATTTTCAGGGACACATTTTGTGCATCACCGAGTCGAATATGGCAGTTTTATGTTCATTCATTACAAAGGTAAGATTTACATCCGAAGATTGTAAAAGCAACCCATGTTTATCAAACATTCCAGGACTTAATACGATGAACTTGATGAGCGATGTAGGTAAGAAACACTGTGGGACATTGTAAAGCCTTAGGGTATTTGGTCATTGGAATTGAAGTAAGCATCTTGATAGTAAAATGGACTTCAAAAGATTTCCATGTCTCATATGCTATGAACTGAATTCAGTTTTCCTTGAATAGATGTAAATTGCCCCCTTACATTTAAATTCTCCATCGTGTGACCCAAAAAAGTGAACATTTTTTAAAAATCACTAAAATTTGAATATATTACTAATCTTGAAAATTTCTTTTCTGCATTTTTGTCAAGGGCCAACTATATTTGAGTGATATTGCAATTGCTTTAAATCACTTTGATTTTGTCCGAATATGAACTTTTATGAAGTAACTGGTTTTGAAGCATGTTGCGAAATCACGAAAGATGATTATCAAATTGAATTTTTAACCCAAAATACCAAGTTGCTAATGTCCTTGATAAAGCTTTTATTATCATGTAGGACCTGTACTTTCATGTGAAATTGCAAGATATAGACCAGCTTTTTTGCTAGAAATGCGATGTTTTGTAAAACACTATTGCACAAAATATGGGTTTGCAAGCTATATTTTCGTCATCTCTTCCCTGTGATAATAAAATAACGATGATCTCTGAAATCAAGTTGATCCTTGATACAGGTTCACAAAAACGTATTTTTATGATCGGTAACAAACTAAACTTTTGGTGGTTTTTTGAAAAGTTTTCCCTTTTTATTGGGTGACCCGGTATAATGTCATCTTTCTCCTACCTATAGACTTGATATAACTGCAACGCAAGGACAGCCAACCACAACCTCTGTCGTGCTTCGTGGTACTCAATCGTCAAGATTAGTCCAGACTTGTACTTCGCATCAAGATGAGCTCCAGGTACTGTATTGTCACTTTGATTAAGATACCATTTAAACGTATTATTACTCTGATGTATCCTCTTCCTGAAAAGAATTCAAAAATATACTATTGCATGTTTAAACGTTTCGAATTTCTTCTTCATCTGTAACTGTTCTTACAATGATTCAGGGGCCTACCTATATATCTAAATTACAATACGGTAACAATATGTGGACAACCTAACAAAAGAACCTACCTAATACAAAAGTGTTCGAGCTAAAAATCAGTGGGTGTGGGCCTGGAAACGCTAAGAGAAACAAAGGAGGAGCGATAGAAGGATACGACATGGGAGCCAGATGTGCTGTCTGTCAGCATAGGGCTCAAATCTTTGAAAAGGTTTGTGTAAATGTTTTTTACATTTTTCTTTGAATTAAATGGCTTGAAAGGAGCTTAGCGTACTTTGCTGTAAATCGGCCGTTCAAATTTGTTTATATCTTCGTTATTTTCAAAATGGCGGCATTTATCATATTTGAGGTTGACGTCATCAAATTTCTACATCCTAAACCAGAAGAGCGACAGATTGCTGCTTGCCACCATATTGTATACCTTCATAAACTATGGTTTTCTTGACGATTGTATCATGTTTCCTCTATTAATTTAGGATTTACGATGGTTTTAATTTTTGCGAAAATTTCCATTAATTCTTTCAACAAAAATATAAACACCGCCATTTTGAAAATAATTAAGATATAAACAAATTTCCACAGCAGATTTACAGCAAAGTACCCTGAGTTACTTTCAAGCCATTTAATTCAAAGAAAATTGTATCAGAATTTTACACCCACCTTTTTAAAGATTTGAAAGATTTGAGCCCTATGCTCTGTCTGTCTTAAGGGAAATAAGAACGATAAGGCGGGGGTAAAGCTGAAGAACGTAGACAACAAAACACCGCTATAAGTACGGCGGAAAAATAAAGCACTAGAAAAATAATAATATTTATCCCAGCACCTCTGAAATAACACAATATAAAAAAGGTCGAACCCATTCCTATTTCTATGCTAAAAAATAACAACAAAAGCTTACGGAGAAGCGAAAAGCTCCAAAGTCCACTAGTCAAACACTGAGCCCCTTAGCTACAAAGCTATTTAATTTAAATTTCCAAAATACCTCTTTCCTAAAATATGTCCCGACGTTATGTATTGTCAGGCTGAAGTACATAGAATGCTTTCTTCTGCTTTAATAAGCAAAACAAGCGTCCATCTATCTTCTTGAATAATGTTTTTTGACCCTGATAACTGTGAAGTTTGCTATTTGAGAGAAGCCAAAAATTTGGCAGAAAATACTTCAATCTGCAAGTAGTTGTAAAGAATGTTGTTTGTCTAATAGGGAACAAATGCTTTTGCTGCTGGTGACACGTATTGGAAAACTGTTTGAAAACATTTCAGTGGCCTTAATTTATGAAGTTACCGCTCGCCGAACTGAAAAGTTATGAAATTTTACATACATAGCATTTTGAAGATTTATTCTACCCCTTTCCAATTCTTTAATAAGATCAATCCAGGAAATTGTCCAAAGCAATCACTCAGTATTTTGAATTAAACGTCTTTTTTATTTTTCTAGCATCTGAACGTAGTTTTAGGACATTGAGATGCTAAGCTTATCGAGCAATGTCCTGGTCCTTCCACTCGATGTGACCACACCTCGTGATTCCTTTAGCCTGGAATTACAGAGAGTTGGTGACTCTTCTCCTCTATGTTGCAGGTTTGACAGGGCGGGGAATCGAACCACCAACCTTTAGATTGGCATTCAAGCGCTCTGCCACTGAGCTAACCCCTTACAGAGTGCTTGGAATTAGATGGGCCTTCAAAGAACCATTTAAGGCCAAATGAAGTTGACTGACTTTCATCAGTGTTATCCTGAATCTAAGTTTAAAAAGAGTTCTGCAGCAGCTAATAACCTCTTTTCTCAAAGATTTTTTTTTTCCAAACAGGTTAGGCCAGCAGACCCGTTCATGTTGATGGCAAATGCAGTACAAGAAATTCGTCTGACTGCAACACCAAAGATGACAGGAAATAAACAATTGTTTGTCAACGTCGTCGGTATCCTTTCGTGTTATTGGCTTCTGTGTAGTAACAAATCTCTAAAGTCTGTCGCAAATTAGATGTCACGTGAGATTTGCGATACATGTTGTTTTATAAGAAACTTGGATCAGGCCATAGTACTAACAGTTTCTTAATTTAGAATGAACATTTCTGCCTTTTAGTACTAAAAGTTTCTTAATTTTTTCTTTTTTTGAATGCATGAATTATCATGTAGTTTCTAACATTGCTGCAGATATGTTTCTTGAAATATCAAACATCAGGTGGGAAGAAAAAGTATTCTATTACTTTTAAAACACAAAACAGTTAGTTAATATTACTCAAGGATGAGGGTTCAACAACATATTTATCATAATATCTATTTATCAGAATTTTGCTTTTGAAAGTTTCTTAGCTCTTTCCGAACTTAGTACCAGAGTTTCTTAAATTTTCGACCATCCTACCGGGTGTATCAGAAAAAACGGGCCACTTGCAAAGTGCCTCTGCGGTGGCGACTTCACTTGAGTCTTACAAATTTATGGTATCGATTTTCGTAATCCATAAGCTTGAACTTAAAGGTTGATGTATTGCTTTTACCTGTACTGTATTTACCACAAACATGGTCAAAAAATAGCATTCTCTGGGGGAAAAAATATGCTATCACGAACGCTCAAATCAATGATGCAAGGTAAAATTAATTAATTCTAGCCTTTTAGAATATTACTTTTCTGAAAAATGAAACAAAAAGAACAACAAATTTATTGTTTGGGAATTTTAAAGAATTGAGATATATCAGAAAGTGGAGACCGTCTGTCATCGACCGGTCAACAAATTTGGGTAACTTTGAGCAACAGATCTATTTCATTGGCAAATATAGGTAAAAGCGATACATCAAACTTTAAGTTCAAGCTTATGGATTACGAAAATCGATACCATAAATTTATTAGAATCAAGTCACCACCGCAGAGGCGCTTTGCAAGAGGCCCGTTTTTTCTGATACACCCGGTAGTACTATAGTTTCTTCTAAACNTTTATTGTTTGGGAATTTTAAAGAATTGAGATATATCAGAAAGTGGAGACCGTCTGTCATCGACCGGTCAACAAATTTGGGTAACTTTGAGCAACAGATCTATTTCATTGGCAAATATAGGTAAAAGCGATACATCAAACTTTAAGTTCAAGCTTATGGATTACGAAAATCGATACCATAAATTTATTAGAATCAAGTCACCACCGCAGAGGCGCTTTGCAAGAGGCCCGTTTTTTCTGATACACCCGGTAGTACTATAGTTTCTTCTAAACCAGTTTCTTATAAAAAAGTGTAACGTTGGTTTATTGACGGACATTCTCACGTGACATCTAATTTGAGACAGACTTTAGTTTCGTTTCCTTCGATACAATAAAGCAGTAATAAATTCTTTTGTGACATTAATTGTTAACCTGGATTCACTCAGGCTTCAAATAGCGGATGTCCCAAAAAAGTACTCCTGTTTGAAAAATCACCAAAATTTGATTACTTGGCCAATCTTTAAATTTCTGTTTTTGGCGAGTAGATCAAAACCAAATTATTTTCCCAAGATATAGCGTATCTTGTGATTGGTTTTAAAATTAGCAAAATTAGCTCTTTTTAGAGCTGCCTGGTTTTGAAGCATACTGCAAAAAGCACTCGTGATTACCAGATCATTTCTTTTTGTATATTAAGCTTCTAGTTAGATCATATACGTCAGAAAGAAACACAAACTATCATTGGAGCCTTGAAAGATAATGAAAAATCTCAAAATAATGGCTCTTAGGCAAGATTTACAACCTGGTTTGTCAACCTGTCACTTTATACCCTTTAAGTAATGAAAAGAAACATTTTATCGTCTTTAAAAATATTTCGATTATTGACAAAATAGATCAAAAAAATATTTTATGAAAGGTTTGATAATCGAATTTTGGTGATTTTTTAAACAGGAGACTTTTTTGGGACACCCGGCATTTAAAAAGCTAGTTTAGATTGTTATTACTTCTTTGTATGGACTGAATTGTTTGAGAGGAACTATCGTAAAAGCTCTATCTAGCCCCCTCCCTATTAAGCTCCCCTCTCTAATAAGCCCCTCCCTTCCGAGTCAGAATTATAAATAAGCCCCCTTCTCTATTAACCCCCCCACTTATAGTCATCTGTCATTGTGAATAAGCCCCCCTCTCTAATAAGCCCCCTCTCTTTTAAGCCCCCCTCTGGAGTCTCCGAAATTAAATATGCCCCCTGGGGGCTTAATAGAGCTTTTACGGTATGCCTAGACAGAACGTAAGCTTTTGCGAGCAATTGCGTTATGCATATGTTTCGAGGTTATTCCTTCCTTGACACTGAAAACAATTAGATACCGAGTTTCATCAGTTAGTTAAATCGTGGTTGGTCTGTGTATCAAGTAAGCCACCATACATTTCAAAGACGTTCGAAGTTCGACTGAAATGTGGAGGGGGACGTGGATCGAATAAGGTGGGGCTATCTTCTTCTTACATTTCCTATACCTTGGAGGGGAGAATGGCTTGAACATTCTTTGCCCATAATGTTGTCGCACGGAAATCCTGAGATTCAGCGGCATTGCAGACGTTTGCTTCCTCTAAATCGAATCATCTAGTCAATTTTGTTTTATATTATGTGATTCTATTGCCAGTCTTACACAGAAGCATTTCTTGTCCTCTGGTTTTGATGGAATAGACGATTACGCTAAAGATGGCGCCGAGGAACTTTTACCAACATTCATTGCCTTCCAATTCGATTCTATAGGGATTCGATGAACGAACGTAATGCATCTTGGTAAAAAGTTCCTTGCCCCATCGTTAGCTTAATCGTCTATTGGCTCTTTTTGATGTTGTGGTTACCCTAGCTATTCAAGGAGACAGATTGCAATGTAGGCTCGATTGCTGGATAGGTCGATGATGTTACTGTGAATTAGACTTAATCTCTGATGCTGTTGAGTCAGAAAATGCTGAATTTAAACTAGATATATGGATTCAAAACTTAGAAACTTGATAACTTATTACAGGGTGCAAACATTTTGAAAACGAAAACTTCAGTCGCCGTTTATTTCTGCCAGTCAACTGTGTCAAAGAGAGCATTTGACTGAAAGAGATCAACTTAGATTGAGCTTTAAGACTTCCAGGAAGAGGAACCTTTTCCATTTTCAGACGTTGAATTGTGTTTGCTCATCCATAGAATGGAAATCTTTCGTTCTAGTCAGGGCCGTAGGAAGCATCTTAAACTTGGAGGGGCACGACACTTCAAGGGCACTTTTTTCAATTAGCTAAAGGGGCATTTCCTGAAGCAAAAAGGGCACTTCTTTGTTTATTTCAACCGGTTCCTACGTCTCTGGTTCTAGTGTAAACTTCCCTGGAAGAAATTGTTTTTTATGCAGAACTTAATGATCTTATATGATATTACGTTTTGTTTCAGAGTATCACTTACACAAATCCGTACCCAATGAAGAAATCTTTTATCATTAACACCAACAGATCAGATCTATTGCGCTTGCGAGACAATGCCGTTATGGTGAGTTATGAACCATTTTTATTTTCTCTTTAAATTTTGATCTGGAACATACCGGATTTCCCATATATGATGTATCGGCGGTTGCCAAAATGTACCGGGTGTCCCAAAAAAGTACTCCAATTTAAAAAATCACCAAAACTCAATTATCAAACCTATGATAAAATTTTCTGTTTGGTTTGTTTTGTCAATGATGCAAAAATATTTGAAGATGATAAAATGTTTGTTTTCAAGAATGAAAGATTACAGAATTACATGCTGAAAAACCTTATTTTGAGCTATACTTTCTAACATAAATAGTCAATCTTACCTAAGAGCCAAAATTTCCAGATTTTTTATTATCCTTTAAGTCTCCAATGATAGTGTGCGTTTCTTTCTGTCATCTATGACCAAAATTAAAAGCTTAATATGCACAAGGAAATTGATCTGGTAACCATCAGTGCTTTTTTGCACTATGCTTCAAAACCAGGCTGTTCTAACTAGAGCAAAATTTGCTAATTTTGAAACCAATCACAAAGTCAGTTATATATAGGAAAATAATCTGGTCTTTGATCTACTTGCCAAAACAAGAGATTTTGAAGATCGGCCATGTAATCAAATTTTGGTGGTTTTTCAAACAGGAGTACTTTTTTGGGATAACTGGTACAATCATGAATTAAGAATGAATTTCAATGAATCACCAATAATTGTGTAGCAGAAAGACTGACTTAGCCTCTTTTCGGGTCATGGGAACGAGGTTGACTTAGATAAAGAAATTTATTTCACTAAAATCGATCACACCGTTCTAGAGTAATGTGTTATTTTGTTTGGGATTTTCGCAATTTCAATGACTATCAATTTCGATGAAATCTTGCCTCAGTTTCGATTTCCAAACAGTGACGACGAGCTTGATCAGTCTCTACGGGAGCAAAAATAAATGATAAAATGTGTCTTTTTAATGTAAAATCATGTAGGTTGCTTGATTAATAACGACAGGGGGGCTAAAATGACTAAAAATGCAATTTTCGTACGTCATTTCCCCAAATTTCCTCCATTAATAACCAAAAATTTCCTCCGATGGGGGGCTAGATGCTTCCGATGGAGGGGCTGTAGCCCCCTCTGGCCCTCCCCTGACACCGCCCCTGTCCCTTCCATCAAATCTTACACAATATTTTAGATTAGGATTTGTCTGCAAAGATTACCGAAGTTTGCCGGTGCTTATGTATGAACATGGAATTAAAACATTATTTCTCTATCAGCTAGGAGGTGGTCAGACTCATAAAATCATTCTGGAGTTTCTTCCGCAACAATTTGCTGGAATTGTTGATGTTTTAGTTTTCATCAATGACAAAGACGGGAAGAACGAAGAAACTTTCTGCGTCAAAGCAAATTACGGCACGTGGTAAGCAGCTTAATGTTTTTCTGTCGAATCTCTCATGTAAGAAATGTTTCAGGCCCTTACAAATACAGTATTCAAATCGCATAGGCTCCAAATCTTAAAAAAGGTGGTATTAGTGGCTATTGCGGTAAAAACCCGCATATAAGAACCTACCTTTTTCAAGCCAAGCTGTTTTGGTTTTTATGTAAAGGAAAACATTCATGAAAGCAGGCTGTGGGTTCTTAGATTATAGGTTCTTAAACTTTCCCAACAAAGTCGTTTTACAATAATGTTCCTTTGTTTGCAGTCTAGTGCAGTCTTTGAATATCTCTGCTTACAATCAGAATTCTGTGATAGAGGACTGAACATTAGCAATGTGGTGAAATCAGACTTGTTTAGGCCTTAGACCCTTAGATGATCAAGGAGGACTATCATTTTTTTCTATTCTACTCGATAATCAAATTAATGTTTTGGATTGTCACAATTGAGAACGATACTGCATTTGTTACCTTATACAACCTATACAAAAATCAGGCTGAAAAGGTTCTTACATAAAAGAGTAAATATTGAAGATTTCTAGCTGTGGGTTCTTATTCGAGGAAGGTTCTTATATGTGGGTTTTTACTGTACTTCTTTCTTTGAATTGGATGGCTTGAAAGGAACCTTCGGTGTTTTGCTATAGTTGTGGCATCATCAAATTTCTAAAGCGTAAACTAGAAAAGCGACAGATTTCTGCTGGCCACCATATTGCTAGACTTGCCCCAAGTCTATTTCATGAAGTCCGTCTGACCGATCCCTTTCCCATAATTCCCGGATCCGCCATTCCAACATCCCTTTGTTCATTTACGGAATGTTAGAATGGTGGATCCGGGAAATATGGGAAAGGGATCGGTCAGAGGGGCTTCATGAAATAGACTTGGAGCAAGTCTACCATAATGTAGACTTTCGTAAACTAATGGTTTTCTTGAGGATTCTACCATTTTTCGTTCATTAATTTGGAAGCTAAGATGATAATAATTTTTTTCAAACTTTTCTTAAATTCTTTAGCGAAAAAGAAAATTTTATTGAATTGGAATGTAATCAAGATGTCAAAGAAGTTCACGGTAGAATTATAGCAAAGCACCTTAAATTCCTTTCAAGCCATTCAATTTAAAAATAGAAGTACTAGCTATTTACACCACCTTTTTGAGATTTGGTGGAGTCTTAATTTCGAGATGAAATTGCCTTGCTTTATGAAACTGTTAGACTTGCCCCAAGTCTATTTCATTAAGTCTGTCTGACCGATCCCTTTCCCATAGTTCCCGGATTCGCCATTCCAACATTCCCCCATTGTGGTCTTTGCGTTCTTTGTTTTGGGAGTGGGGTACGAGGGTTTGAATTGCAAAAGTTTGAATTCTCCTTCTTTCTGTTTCAGAGACGATAGCTAATTGGCAAAGTGGACTGTGAATTATCACATCAGTCTGTAGAAATATTTTGAAATTGTAAATATATGGTTTATCATATTGACCTTGTATAGCTGGTTGTTTCAGTCATAAAATTGAATTTCACATTTTACCAAAATTTATTGAGGACCGCTTTTTGGACCAAGATTTACAAGAAAGAACCAAATCTTAAACAAATATGATACTTTTTAGTAATTATTTGGGTTGGTGATGCACTTTCTGTTTAAAAACACTTTACAACTCATAACTAAAACAGAAACAGTTTCTTTTCTTGTAGATTTTCTTAATTTTCTGGAGGAGGCTACTACAGTTTCTTATAAGCGGTTTCCTATCAAACAAATTGAGTGAGATCATCAAAGAGAGCAATAATTTTGGTAACTATCTCACAAGTATAATCTAACAAAATTAAAGTAACTAATACAGTAACATAATTATTATGTATATACATTTAAAAATAGTTAGTTTTCAAAATAGAAGGGTCATGAATCTACCATACCATACATACCATTTAATGGTTGGCATGGTTCAGACACTGTAAAGGTTTTATTTCTACGCTGGGAATTTCCAAGGATCCTTTTGCGTGGCAAACAACACTGAAATCAATCAGTCCAATAAGAAGTTCCAACAATTTGTTTGGCAAATGTAGGCAAACCCCAAAAAGACACAACCCTTTACTACTTTTTCTGCTCTTTGACAACACCTCTTATCTATTTTAGACTACAACATACAGTTTTATACAGTCACCCATAAATAAAGGGGTGCCTCCAATCTGATCTTCAGTTCCTGGAGATTCATTATAATTGCAATGTCCACAGACCATCATGTCCATTGTTTTGCTACCAGCTGGCTAGGCCCATCAATGTTCATCTGCCTCTGGTGGTGGTGGCTAGTAGCAGCAGGCCTACCACATTGCATTGAAGCAGTTTTTGCCCCATTTTTGGCTGAACCTATCATAAAATTCCCTCCAAAATCATCTTTATCCGCCAAAACCATAAAGCGTGCGTCCTTGCCTTTTCAAAGCATAAACAACGTCCATAGCAGTCACAGTTTTTCGTTTTGCATGCTCTGTGTATGTAACAGCATCTCTGATAACATTCTCCAGAAAGACCTTGAGAACACCTCGAGTTTCCTCGTAGATCAGCCCTGAAATTCTCTTTACTCCACCTCTACGGGCTAGACGACGAATAGCTGGTTTAGTGATACCTTGGATATTGTCCCTGAGGATCTTTCTGTGCCTCTTTGCACCTCCTTTTCCAAGACCTTTTCCTCCTTTTCCACGTCCAGACATTTTCTTTTTGCACTTTTCTTACCTTCCCTTCAAACCAAGACAATGAGAAGTTAAAGAACTGAGCAAATTGCCAATTTTATACTTTGTAAAGAATCTTATCAGAACCGAGGAGTAAGATACTTAATGCTCATTGGCTAAATTTGATAATAAACCATTTTCATTGGTCGTTTAGCTATCCAATCACAATACCTTACTGCACTGAACTATGCTTTGTTGCTTTATCAAAACATCATTGGATTATTCCTTGAATAGCACTATCCTATTGGCTAACTCTTCCTTATTTCTCATTGGCAGAAGTCCACTTTCACAAGTTTTCATTGGACAATGCTAACTTCCAATAATTAAGCGGATATAAATTCAGTTCCGGTCTGGCAAGTATAATGTGCAATCCTGGAACTACGAAGGCGCAACGAAATGTGAGGTCACGTGATATTCAAAGCATATTTTAACAAAAAGAGAGCAAATTGTACAAATCGTGTGTAAACTGAGTGGTGTCGAACTTCGTCCTCCTTCGTAGTGGTGGAGAGAATAAGTGAAATACAGCAAACTTCAGATAATAGAGAGGGGCAGCACAGCAGCCTGGGGGGGCCACAAATTTAATTTATTATTTTTTAGGGGTGAAAAGGTGAGCTGATAAAGAGTGTCTATGTATTTTTCTTTGCTTGTTCAATGTTGTTATTTTCGTATCTATATTTCTTTAAGCATTTTGATTGAACGCATTGAGCATTATTTAATGTTTGTGCTTTTTAGAGGTTATGTTTCTAAATCTAAATTCATTTTTTATTCTAATAACAAAAATCTTTGATAGCTTTGTGGATGACAGTCTTTTTCCGAATAAAGATGCATTCAATGCTCGGCTCGCATCTAATAGACCTCTTAGCTATTCTACAAAAGAGTCTGGATCGAAAGTTATTTTTTATGCATTTTTGTACGAAAAGTTCGATTGAACGGTACAATTAGAACTTCTATCCGAGGACCGTTTTCAGAATTGGTACCAATCAAACACACCCTAAAAGGTTTATTGGCAAGGCCAGTAGCTCAATTTTGAAATTTTGTATTTAGTCAAAAACAGAATTTAGCACTGTAATAATTTGATTTCTTATAATTTCAAAGCAAAAGTATTGTAGTTTTAAAAATCCAGTAGGCTAGTTTCTATGAACACAAATTTTAGTCGTTGATGCTTTGTGGACCATTTAGAATCTGTGATAAAATCCAATTAAATCAGCCAGACTGATAAATTATACTTTTAGAATTTTACAATATCTATGCCAGGGGCATATCACTCCCTCAAAAAGTGTACGAGGCAGGGCCGTAGGAAGCATCTTACACTTGGAGGGGCACGACACTTCAAGGGCGCTTTTTTCAATTAGCTAAAGGGGCATTTCCTGAAGCAAAAAGGGCACTTTTTTGTTTATTTCAAAATCTTGGGGGGCACGTGCCCCCCCCCCGGTTCCTACGTCTCTGGTACGAGGTTTCTAGAAAAGCAACAGNCTAAACTGTCTTGCAGAAAACCGCTCCTTACACAATATCGGTTGACTAGAAATACATAAAAACTGTTGATTAAAAACCTATGTTAGCCTGGAAACTCATATTTCCATGGAAGAAAGCTTTAATTACCCTTCAAGAGGCCATAATTACTCTCTGAAATCTTCGCTCAATATTTACTCCTGTTTGAAACCATCAAAATTACTTCTTCCACACATCAAAATGAAGTTGAAAATGTAGGCCTTCACAATATTTCATCGATTTTGCTGTTGATTCTGCCTCGTAATCGTAAATCAGCCTATGCGAGACTCGTGTCTTTGCGAAAAATTTGAAATTGCGAGACAAATTCCAAATGGCCTACGCAAATCGCAAACTCCGCATGAAAACATTTATTTTAGCTCAATAGATGCAAAAAGTTTACTTTAATTTACAAGAAAGGTTATTTCAAGGATTCGTTTATCGAAATAAATCAAATGTTTGATAAACATAACAAGAACAACCTTTGAATTTCGATGGAAGATTCAGGTGGCAACCGTTTTTGCGGAAGGATGACAGAAATCCGGAGCCGCTGAACTACCTATTTCTAGAGTATTTCAGGGATTTCTTGAGAAAATAAAAGGATTTCTGTAAGTGTAAAATGTGTACGAGATTTCTATCTAGGGAGTGATTTGTCCCTCGTCGTATTTATGTTGCTGTTGATGGAGGCAGGTGTGAACTGCACCAAATTTGCGTGACCCAGTGTCAATCCTGCGTCAATAAAGACCCTCGAAACAAAAGATAATCAAACTTTCTCTGTTTGTTATCGTCAATATAAAGTAATCCGGTTTAATTGTCACCAAGCTCGTAAGTTTTCTATTAGACCATAAATCAGGGGGGGTGGGACATCTGTTGCGACCGTTTCGACAAGCTGAATAAAGTTTCTTAGTGTATTCAAAAGTTAAACAAAATCAGTCTTGTGTGAGTCTATTATTCTGAGAAGAATCAGGGTTTTCTCTTATATTCGGCGACCAACTATTTGAAATTTTAGCATTGTATAAAACCCTGAGTAGCTAATATGGTCCGTTCAGTGTCCGTCCATAGTTAAAGCCTCCTGTTGTTGCATTCAGCGTGGTCCATTGACTTGTTTTCCGGAAATTCAAAAGTCACATGTACCAAGATAAACCAATCAGCACTCAAAAATTCGATGTGAGCAGTCACGTGATAGAACATTAGCCAATCAGCATCGCGGCTATTCCCGCCAGGAAATATTTGATAACAAGGGTGCCTTCTGCTTCTTTCCTCTTTCGCTTGCCGCTTCTTGAAACTCTGTGTGCTGAAAGCGTGCTCTTTCAAGAAATATCCATTTCAACAATATATCTCAACATTTTACTACTTTTAAAAGTCTTAAACTCATAAACAATGGCGGAAACAACTGCACAACTCAAGCGAGACTCGACTATGGTTCTTACTGCTGAGGTGAGTAGACTTTCTGGTCGGAAGCTTCCCTGGCATAAAACACTAACAGATATTTTAGGCCTAACAGATATTGTTGGAAACTCGTGCCGTAAAATGCTTCATATCTTTAAAACCATACTCCAAAACATGCTGTATCCTAGTAATAAGTCGTCTTTGTTCGTTATTTCAGGAAGGAGCAGCCTTCTTGGAGAAGGTAGGCCAAGTTGATGAAGATGTGAAGACCAGAGCACAACAAAAGAAACTCGACGACGTTCCTGAAACTGAAAGCGAAGCTAAATTAGAAAGAACAACAACGATGGCGGCCACGGCTAAGGTAATATATGGAATGAACAATGGTTGGCTGTGTACCAAGAGGAGACGAAAACACAAAGTTTTCTTCCTTCTGAGAAAAGGCCTTTTGATTAATTTCGCGCTCTTTCTCCAAAATACAAGCCAAAAACCCAGCGCAAAAATGAATGAATGGAGTTGCCACAAATTCGGCGATTAATGAAGATAAATTAAAAGTCACATTGAATGATGGAACCTTTTATGTTATGTGGTAAATATTTTCGTCTAACACTGCTCACATACAGTAATTTGTCAGATAGAAGAAGCAAGAATGAATTTGAATACAGTGCTAATTTCAAATTTGTCTGACGGTCATTGACTAAAGATTTTCGTCCCTGTTGATAGGTTTTGGGGTAGGATTCCATTAAGATTGCTATTTTGGGGACATAAATCCTAACAATACAAGTTGAAAAGATGCTAGAAAGATTTAAGATCCTAAAATAGGCTGCTTTCATAGTATTTGTACCTAAATCTTTGATGATATACTCAACGCATACTCACCATTTTTGAAAACAAGTTGGGATGGCTCAATGGTAGCGCGCTTGATTACCAATCTGAGGGTTGGTGGTTTGAGTCCCCGCCCTGTCGAACCTGCTACGTAGAGTGAGGAGAGTTGCCAACTCTCTGTAATTCCAGGCTAAAGGAATCGGGAGGTGTGGTCACATTGAGAGAAAGGACCAGGACACTGCTTCGATAAGCTTAGCTTCTCAGTGGCCTAAAAAATTACCTTCGGATGCTNTGCTTTATGCTACATACAGTTTTTTTATACAAGAAATTGCTATATCAGAAACTCAACTCTCAGATCGCTAAAAAATTACGAGACTCCAGTACTGGCAAAAAATTACTTAAGAAACTATTTATTTTAGTCAAGGTACTCTAAACATGTAAGTAATGTCTAAACATCGGAAAGGCTTCAAAAAAATTCGTTTTGAAATGTTGACAGCGGCACAGGCAGTAAACATGAAGATTGTTAAACTCGTAAGAAACTCGTAAGGAATTTTGAGTACTCGAAATATGTTAATTTTCAGAAGTTTTCAATACCGGCTCAAAGTCCCAGTTTCTTACAGGTATATGAACCTCAAAAAACATGGTACCTCAAAACAAACGTGGACACTTATTGCTCCATATCTTTTTCAAAATATCATCAAGTCTAAAACTGATTATTATTTCTTATTCACAAGGTTTATATCTTTCTGGAAAAGTGTTAACAATTGCATTGTTTTCATATTTTGTTGCAACCAAGGGTGGGGGTTGCTGATTTCTGGTAGGCATTAAGAACACAATTTTTCACAGAACAGCTCCTAAAAACCTGTGAACATGGATTTAAGTTAGCAAGTCTAATATTTTATGACAGGTAAATGTCTCGTCCTTGTCACTTTAAACAGAAAATCTGCACAGAACTCTAAAATTCATAGTAATTCAGTGGTAAACAGGTACTAACAAGGCAGATGGCTTTGTATGTTTTGAGGTACTTAAAACAGAGCACTTGTCTGTCCATGTTACTGCTAGACCCTGGCTGTTAGATAACAACTTTCAATATCCTGTGCAAGTCTTTTTAATATTAACAAGAACAAAGATATAGACATACACAACTTTTTATATAAGAAACTAGCTTATAAGAAACTAGTACTTAACTGAAAATGAAGAAACTATAATGCTAAAGTTTGAAAAAAGCTAATAAACATTTAATTGCTAAATTCAAAGATATAATGGCAAATAATATGTCATTGAACCTTTGTACTTGAGTAAAATTAACTCTAGTTCAGTTTTGAGTGTAATAAAACATGTTTTCTTCCCACCCGATGTTTTATATTTCAAGAAACATATCTGTAGCAGTGTTAGAAACTAAATCATAATTCATGGACTCAAAAATAAGAATGAAACATTAATACGAGGGCCAAAAGCAACTGTGCATTACAAAATCGAGGGTCTTAGATGCTAAAATGACAAGTATGTGTCCATGGCAAAATATTTTTTCCTGCAGCTCACCGAGAAAATTTCCATCAGGAGACCAGGGGTTTTCCTGAAGCAATTTTGAAATATACTAAATATCCCCTCCCCCCCCTCCCCCCTTCGAGATCGCAACTAGGGTGCAGTCATATGAATTTCACCAATAAATATAATTTGCAAGTACCTCCACAAAGTATGATATATACTCATAAAACACCATTGTCAAATAATGAGCCATGTTCAGCCTAAAACCTTTTGACTTCAGCATGTACTGTATAGTTGGCCAAACATTAGGCCTAAATTGACCATATGATTAAATTATGTTAAAAATCTTTATTGTTGAGCCAACAGAAGTTGGTTACCATGCAACTTCAATCAATACTGTCACCAGATGTGTGAAATACCTTGCTTTTCATCAGTTAATGTGCTGTATCTATACAACCTACAATTCCTCTATGCGTGTTTTGAGGTACATGTAGTGCTAGTTTTGTAGTGCAATGGGTATAAAGCTTCAATATAAGTTTGCATTTCATGTAATTCTTGTGAGACAATTTAGTGCAATGAAACAAGAAAAAAATATTAGGGCTCTAAGAGTGACAGATTCAAAATTATCAGTGAATATGTCCATGTATGTTTTGAGGTACGTACTGAAAAAAAAGACAAACTTTAACAATAATTTAAAATAGGATTTACTATTTTATAACATTTAAACTACCTGGGAAGTAATTTTAGTAAGTAGGAGCATACAATAAAACAAAAAAATACGAAAAAAATATCTCACCTAAGATTTTATTTAATAAGTAAATTTTGTGTATGTTTTGAGGTACATATACCTGTAGGTTAGCAATATAGAAAAAAATAAAAATAAAACAAGTTATTCAGTTAAAGACCCTGCGCTAACCAGCAGCCTCTGCACAGCGAAGCTATACCACAATGCAGTTTGTTCAATCCCACATTGCAATTCTAGAACGTCCACTTGTTTACAAAGATGTAGAACTGTCTTCACCTTGGGAGCTAATTTTAGAATGCCAATACAACATATTAAATTTTTCAATGCTGAGTTTACTGTCAGCTATATGCATGAAAACACTCCTTTTTTTTTATAACAAAACAAATCAGGACATAAAGTTTCTAACTAAATAGAGATTTAACATTAACAAAGCCATAGAGTCCGAAATTTAAAATTTGATATTTCCCTTTCTCCAATTTTCAAAGGGGCCTTTGCTACCTGCATACCTTGCACGTTCCATCTATTTTTGTCCAAAAAAGAATGTTGTTTATTTGGTTTTGCAAAGAAAGCGCACAAAGGCTGCTGGTTAGCACAGGGTCTTTAAGCCCATAATAAGAAGATGATGTGGGTATTCACATCCCATGGAAAAAAGTGGGAAAAAAGTGGGAAAAGGAGAACGAAGTTGAAGAAAAACTTGGCAATCGTTAACTAGGGGGGGGAGGTTTAGATCTTAATAAAAAAAATCAATAACAGGGACAAAAATCTTTTGTTGATGACCCCTTCTTGTTTTTATCCCCATTTCTTCTCTTTCGGATCTTGTCTGACAATTTGCTGAGACCAGTGTCCGAAGAAAATATTTGGCAATGATCCTATTACTCATACAATTTTCAAGCTCTGTAAGCCAGACTGGAAAGTATGGCACTGCTGCCTGAGTTCCTGTTTTCAATGGAGCTTAAGGCCAAGAAGATAGCAATTACGAGTTGATGTGTCAAATTCGCCATTCATAATTAATTATTGTGTAGTTTCCAACACTGCTGCAGATATGTTTCTTGACATATAAAATGTCAGGCGTGAAGAAAAAGTGTTCCATTACGTTCAAAACATAAAACCGTTAGTTGAAATAATATTACTCAAGAATAAGGGTTCAACAACATTTTTATCATAAAATCTTTGAATTTTGCTTTTGAAAATGTCCTAGCTCTCTCCAAACTTAGAACGAGAGTTTCTTAAATTTTTGGCCATCCTAGTAAAACTATTTTCTTATAAACCAGTTTCTTATAATAAAAAAAGGGAAACTGTTTGGGCAATACCGAAAATACTGTTAATATGTTCTGGTATTGCCCACGGCGTTATGCGGAGAAACGGCATAGAGAATCTATCGCTAACTGGGAAAGTAGAAGGTAAAAGAGCAAGAGGCAGACAGAGAATGACGTATTTGAGCAACATCAAAGAATGGACTAACACGACAAATGGAAATGAACTCATTCAAGCCTGTCAAGATAGAGAAATTTGGAAGAGCATGATCGTCAACGCCGTAGCGCATGACACATAAAGAAGAAGATTGCCCACGGAAGCAGTTATTATAGGCTTAGTCCAGCACGTGAAAATAGTATAAAACGCAATCAGATACACGCGTTTGTTTGATGTAAGAGAGCATAGGGCTCAAATCTTTCAAATCTTTAAAAAGGTGGGTGTAAAATTCTTTTACAATTTTCTCCGAATTAAACGGCTTGAGCGGAACTTAGGTTACTTTGCTGTAAATCTGCCGTGGAAATCTTTGAATATCTTGCTTTGTTTCAAAATGGCGGCATTTATAAGTTTTTTGACAGAATTCATAGAAAATTTTGAAAAAATTTAAATCGTCGTAAATCCTAAATCAATAGAGGAAAAATGATGGGATCTTCAAGAAAACCATAGTTTATGAAGGTCTACAATATGGTCGCAAGCAGACATCTGTCGCTCTTCTGGTTTAGGATTTAGAAATTTGATGACGTCACAGCCTCTGAAATAATAAATGCCGCCATTTTGAAAATCATAAAGATATCTAAAAATTTCCACGTCAGATTTACAGCAAGGTACCCTAAGTTCCTTTCAAGCCATTTAATTCAAAGAAAAATGCTATGGAATTTTACACCCACCTTTTTAAAGATTTGAGCCCTATGCTATGTAAGAGATTGTACTCATATTTTTTTACAAGAAACTAAGAATTTGAGCCAGTACTGAAAGTTTCTTAGAATTATCAGATTTTCAGTACTCAGAGTTTCTTACTACCTGTGCCCTTGTGAACATTTCAAAACAAATTTGTTGACGTCTTTCAAATGTTTAGACATTACTTTGTGAAGTACCTTTCCAGTAATATGATGCAGGAAACTAGTGAAAATAAAGTAAAGACATCCTAAGAATTTCCTTTGTTAAAATAAATAGTTTCTTAAGTTATATTTTTCCAGTACTGGAGTTTCTTAACTTTTTGGCGATCTGAGACTAGTTTCTTAAAGCAGTTTCTTATAAAAATACGTGTATGCAAATTCAAAATATGAATTTTTCACCATAGGAAGGAGCAGAACTCCTGCAAGGAGCTGAATTAGGCAAAACAAGAGCAGAAACAGCAAAGAATGATGACAAAGAGAATGCTGAAGAGGAAACAAAACCAGCTGAAGATGAAAAACCTTCTTTGCAGAGAACAACCACAATGGCAGCTACTGCTAAAGTATGGAAAGTTTTTATTTTGAAATTAGTTTTAACCCTTTAACCGCCATAAACCATAAAAGCGCCAAGGAAACATGATTTTTGATAATAGTAATTTTTAGTCCAAAAATATTTTTTCTTTTATTCGCGGATATTCCCAACCCACAAGTCAGATCTTTTTTGGGTCCCTTTATGTAAATAACATTGCAAAACTTGGATTCAACCACAGAAAATTGGTTTAAATGTGTTTTTTAAGTGAACTGGTAACTTTTGAGTAGCACTATCACAAAAAAAAAACGGCTCGGCCAGTACATGGCTGCTTAATGTGATTCCAGTGCTTGCCGCTAAAAACTGCAACTTCGCTTCTTTCTTCTTTTTAGGAAGCTGCGGAGATTCTAGAAGCAAATGGTGGTTTAGTTGAAGGTACCAGAAGTGAAGCAAAGCAGATAGAAGAGGCGATAAAAGCGAGTGAGGAGGACAAAGTAGATGGATCTGAGCAAAATGGAAGTCATGATGACACAGATGAGACTGCCAAGCTCAAACGAAAGAGCACTATGCAGATGACTGCTGAGGTAATATATTGTTATATTCTTTGGACGTTGACGTTGTCTGGAAGGGTAAAAAATCCAGAAGGAAGTATCATCAAATTATCTTGGTGTTATTATCTTATGAAATGGTAGACTTCACAGGCCTTTTTAGAACAATCAATTTGTTAATCATTTCGCAGTAACTTTTGAAAGACTTGGTTGTATGACCAATTAGAAACCTGCTCCCAAGGAGTTGAGAACCGTCTGCTCCTAAAGCTGGAACCCTTCTTGGTGATCATGTAGGGGGGGGGGATTTCTTGAAAGAGTGCAGAAAACATTCAAAAATGGACTGAAAACTGAAACAACCTCTCTGTAATGGATGTTTAAAAGCTTGTGTTTTGGTAGGTGAAATGATTCAGTTTTTATTGGTTTGGTCTGGCTGCAAAGCAAACACAGATGAAATGTGTTTAGTTTTGTGTGGAAATGGTGAAATTATTTTTCTTGACTGGACGACCTTTGAGACATTGAAATTTACTCCATTCTGCAAGTGAAAGTTGCACAAGTTATGACCTGTTACAATGGTTCGCTTCAGAATGAAAAGTCACCCGATCTTCCATTGTCTCAAAATTTCTACTTGTGTCCAATCCATCTTAGTAAGTTTAGTAACTTAGTTTTTACTTCTGTTGTTCAAGTTGTTCATGTTGAAGACACTTGAACATAACAGAGGCCTGAAATTAAAGAGGATAAAGCTAGCACACAAGTTTTTGATTTTGTTGATAAGCCTACTTTCTATTGAGCTGTCTTGTTTTGTTTATAGGAAGGAGAAGAGTTCTTGAAAAAGCAAAAGCTTGCTGATCCAGAGGAGGTGGCTGCAAAAGAGGTTGAAGCCTGATCGTTCACACTTCTGTTGATAGACATTACAGCAAGCTGAGGCATAACAAAGATATCACTATAATCATCAGGATTTCTTGAGATGCATCATCAGCCTTTGTATATATTCGTTACGATTTTGATACACTCTAGGGACATGGGAACACACACATGACAAAGAGTTTTGAACACTGTATAATAAAGGGACATATCTGGAAAACTTTGCCATCCGTTTTAAACTTCTTATGCCATCAAAGAAAGCCGTTGTTACTAATGTTATTTCGTTGTAATTTAATGAGTTTACTTTCCCCCGTAGTAGATGCATTCTAAAGTCTTATCGTTACCCACTGTTGTTCATTTTCACAATCACAGAAACACCTAACCCCACAATTATTAATAATTTATGTCATTGTTTCGTTATTCTTTTTCGTTTAAAATATTTGTTGATCTTAGAAGGACTCTGTCGTGGAGGTTTTATTTAATTTAGATATTAAATCCAATGATTGTAATTTGGTGAATTTAATCGTTGAATATTTGGAAAAATAGTTTAAAAGAATTTGAGATACACGAGTAGTGATGCTTGATTTTATTTGTTGTACCCTTCATTATGTATCTTAGCGTTTCAAGAGGGGTTTCAGTATGGGGAACAGGCCGAAATTGAATAACAACTTGTCATCTTTCGGTTACAGGACAATGTCATGAACTGTGAACCTTGACCTTGCATTTTTCTACTCATGCTGACAACGAAAATCTTCAATGCATATGTAGCAGAACAGTTTTCATGAAACTCTAGCTTTATTGACTCATAGCATCAACAGGAGGTAGGAAGCAGTTCTCGCTTGGGGGTTACAGCCATACAGCTCCCAAAAGGGCCACTTTTTGGACTGAAAGGGCACTTGTATATAAACTTAAAAGAGAACAAAGAAAAAGGCACTTTGAGGCTGAAATAGGGCAGTTTCGAGTTCATGGCAGTATAAGAAATCATGACTAAGTCAGATAAGTGTTTACGATTGCAGTAAGATATTCTACATCGCATTATGTCGGTTAATTGATTTCGGAAGGTGCAGTACAAACTGGATGCGACCTTCGACAGACATTTTTTTCGAGATTACTAAAATTCTTGGCGAATATTTCATTCTTCCTTTAAAGTAGTCCACCGATTCCCCGGACTCCTGGCTTGTTGTTGTTCGACCTTGAATTCCGCCGAGCAGTGTTCCGCCAACATGGAAACGTGATAGATAGCAATATCCACACAAAACGAGGTTTTGTTTATTCCAGTTCATATGGAGGTGAGACACTTTTTATCTTGTGTTCATGGGGTGTTCATATGGAAAAATTCCAGCCCGCTTGCCGAGACAGAAATTGGACACGTGCCCATTGCCTACCCATTGTCTAAATAGGAGCGCATGAGCAGTAAAGAGCTTTTCGTCTCAGTAGTAACCGGGATGGAGTGTTCATATGGTAGAATTTTCATCCCGCCTACCGAGATCATGGGCGTTAAGAAACGCGGTGGTTATTCCTACAAAAATTTTTCCTCCCTGTGTCCCTATGCCCTTGAAGGTTGTTGTTGTTGTGCCTGGTTTTCCTTGTTTCCCTGTGTTCTGATTTGAGTGACACTTTCCCTTTCTCCTGACGCAACAACAACAACCTTCACGGGCAAAAGGACACAGGGAGGAAAAATTTTTGTAGGATAGGAATAACTACCGCGTTTCTTAACGCCCATGCCGAGATGTCGCCAGTGCTCCAGTGAGATCTCGCTAAGCGGGCCAGCCCGCCTGTGCATCATCATCATCATCATCATCAATAATTTATTTACAGTAGGCAAGAAATTAGCCTGCGTGCAGACTCTACAGTGCGGAGGAGGGAAAAGGAGAGGAAGGCTCCCTGTAGGGAGCCTTCCTCTCCTTTTCCCTCCTCCGCACTGTAGAGTCTGCACGCAGGCTACAAGAAATAGAATAGCTATTATTTACAGCTAATTAAGGCCTACTTTAATACATATTTACAATTTACAATCTAGAAAAAGAAAAAAGAATATTAAAATGGGCAATATATATTACAGGAAAGATACATACTAATTGTCTATCCTGTTAGAAACCCAACTTGCGGGATGTATGTTTTGCAGAGTCTACAGTTGCATTTATTTCCATTCCAACATCTAATTTGTTTTTTAAAAATGGGAAGGGTGTTTGCGTGTTTTATTTCCTGCGGTAAAAACTGCCACAGTTTAATTCCAAGGTAAGTTATGAACTCAACAGACGACAAATTTTGTATTAGAACTAGGAATAAGGTGAGATCTCGGCAAAGAGCTCCAGCCCAGTAAGCGGGCTGGCTCGCCTCCATATATGTTTACAGTAGTTATTGTTTTTAAGCAAATTTGTAGACAATGAAGTACATTCTACTTGTCCACATTACAGGTGTGCGCCTCAGGAGTTCTTTTGTTTCAAAACGGCCGCAATGACGTCTGAACTGCTCCATTCCGTGATTTGATTGTCAGGCATAAAACCCAGATTTGTGGAATGTTATTGAAAACAAGCTACCAGAGGGGACTGCGGATCCAGGAAATGTGAGAAAATATCAGAAATATGAGAATTTGGAAGTTTTCGTAGCTTTAAACGGATACAGCCATGCAGTTAGAAAGAATTTTCTCTTGGACTTACAAAAATATTTGAGCAGCGTCCAAAATCGTAGATGAAGGGCTGATGTTTCCAAAGTTAAAACATTTGCTTCTCGTTCCCGGGGGGGTACATAACATGTTGATGGTACGGGTATGTGCCGCCCATATGGGTGGGTTTTTGGCCCAAAAACTCTCTAAACAAGGGTCATTTTTCGGCAGATTTTCCATAAACGTGGGTCGGTTTGGCTGAAATCGCCAAAAAATTGCCAAAAATGGGTAGTTTTCCATCAAAATTCATCATACAAGTGGGTGGCTTTCTGAAAACCGGGCGGCAGACCCCCGTCCATCCACAAGTCATGTACGCCCCCCCCCCGTGTTCTCGTTGCTTATCTGCTCTGCTATGAAGGTCAAATCCTAAAATGACTTGAAAAGTAAATAGCTCCTTGATTCTGTTTCTTTCGATCGGTCCGGCTTTTACTCACATGCTTAATCGAATTGAAGTGCATTAGCTGCTTGGACAAGGACAGACACCAAATAATAAACTCCAAAGCAAAATAGAAGTGAAGCAGCAACCAAACAGAGCTTGAGAACTCTAAGAGTAACGTAAGGTAATACTTATTCTTTCTTGGGTAATGATTCATTTTCACATCTTTTTCATTGCACCTGCAATGATCCTGCGCTCATTTGCTGCAGCCAGGTCAACACAGCAGATTCTTGATTTAGGCCCACTTCGCAACAGCTACAATCATGCATTGTCTGGCTCTGTCTGGCTATTATCATAGCTATGACTCTGCTATTATGAGCCAAAACAAGTTTATACATTCCCCCCTCCCCCCGCTGGATGCCTACCAACCAAGGCATTCAGATGCAGTTTGCTAATAAAGGGCTCCAGTCCAATTGTCATTTTTTGCAGTGGGCAACAAGTTTTTAGTAGACCACCAAATACAATTACAAATGTGGTTGTATTGATTGAGACATAGATGTAGAGAATTGCCACAATAAAAAATCAATCAAAGATTGTAAGAAGCTCTCAAAAGCTACAGACTTTGAAGACAAATCAGTTTCATTCAATATTAACCCTCAAAAACAAAAAGAGGGGTTTTTTTCATTGTTTGGTGTATGCAAGATCATTTTCACATCTAAACCAGAGTAGTGCATTCCATGGTTTACCAAAGATCTTTGGGATCTACAGTACAGGCCTTGCACACATCAACAAAACATGGTTTTCCTGCCTAAGAATTCTCAAGGAATTTACAATCTTTCGTATATCAGAATGTGAAGAATTCTTGAAAATTCTTAAAAATTCTTATAATAATTCTTGAGACTTCTTGTCATGTTAATTGTGCAAAGCCTGTACTGTTAAAGAAATTTGCTTGTCACACTGGCATCAAGATCAGGTAAAAAACAATACATATTAATTGAAATTTGATTAAGTTGAACTGCACACTATTATTTTCTTGGCATAAATTACTTTGCTTAATGTGTGTAATCTTCAGCGTGGAGTTTACATACCGTATGCACCCTAGCATCTAAACGCCTACAATACAAGCATTGTGCACATTAACATCAAAAAATTCTCAAGGAGTAAGCATTCTCCACGCACTGATAAGAATTCTTTAGAGGCATGAATAAGACTGTGTAGGAATTTTTGAACAAGAATTCTCAAGAATGTACTAAGAATTTTAAGTAGATTTTAGATTTACTATTTATTTTTTAGATTTTAAGTACTTTTAACATTGTAAGGAACGGATTTTTACAGAGAATTCTAAACTAAAGATTGTAAGTAGGTTGACAAATAGTTTTCATTTTTCGTACACTTAGAGCATTACTTTTCTTTTAATAGCAGGTCCACATCAGCTTTATGCTGCCATAGTAGAAAGACCTGCTTATCAAATAAAATATGTATGTATGTATATATGTATGTAATTCTCATTAAAGAAAACAGGTGTTAATGTACCTAAGGCCTGTACTGTACAATTCAATTCAATTCATATTGTTTCAGTTGCTGTTAGCTAAGATGGATGCACTTAATGTTGAAGAAAATCAAGCAGAAGAACCAATTTCTCGCCTTCAAAGAGCTGGAACAATGGATGTCACTGCTTTAGTAAGCCTTTAAATCGATCTCTTGTCTGAAAAGTCTTCTGTCAGCACAAAATTTGAAAAATGCTTTGAAAAGCAAAACTACATTCAAAGTCGAATAAGTTGGATCGCTTCGGACCAGGGGGAACTGTCCGACTTACACAAAATCCGACTTATGAGAAGTATGTCAAAAGAAAGATGCTGATGGGACTTCAGATATGTGCATAAATGTCCAATTGATGATGCGAATATCCAACTTATGCAAGTTTGACTTATGCGAGTTTGACTGTATTATAACCATGCTGAAGCTTTTTTATCAGTACTTTGCGGCAAAGATGTTTTGGACGTGGTATATCACACCCATAATGGGAATGTTACCAAGAGCCGAGGGCAAAAAGAGCCGGCAGCAGCAAGAGCCCAGGGTAGTCTATTTTAGTACTAACAATAGGATTAAAGTTATGACGTCTGGTGACTCTTTGGCTCTTGGTAACATTGCCACTATGCCTCGTATATCATGGTTTTGTATTTCAAATATTTCATATCTTTTTGAAACAATCTTTCTGAGCCTTCACTTTCAAGACAATCAGCAATATTTTTAATATTTGATGTAAAACATTGTAAATGCCTGTCTCAACTTCATTTTGGCTGAAGGACCAGAAAGGCTCAAACAAAAGGATTTTTAGATTTTTTTTCTTGTGCAACATACATAGCCTCGTTTCTATCATACAGCAAAATGCTTCATTAATGATTAAGCTAAAACAAAGAAAATAACACATTGAAAATGCAAAAGAAATTATCACCTGTAATAATCAACCTGCTGCAAACAAATTAATTGTAGTAAAATTGTGGGGAGATCTATAGCTGCGTGTCCATTAACCCGGGGCTAAATAAAAACGAATAAAAAACTTTACCGTTTTGGCCTTGCGTTTCCATTGCTCTAGCTTAAAAATGGGATTCTTTAGAAATGTTGCTCAGAGTGGGAAAGTTTAAAAATGGATAAATTTAATAATGGAGCTGGAGTAATGGAAACACCAAAAACGCTTAGCCCGGGAAAGTTTAAAACACTGCAACATCAACAACATTATTCACATTGTTCAACAGATATATTCGTTCCAAGCAAACCCCGGGTTAATGGAAGCCGGCTGCCTTTTAAAAACGGAAACCCAGGTTAATGGAAACGCGCCACGTTTTTTTAAAACGGAAAAGTCTTTACCCAGGGACGCTTAACCCTGGGTTAATGGACACGCCGCCTTAAAGAAACGATAAGGCACTAAAATGCAAATTAGATTATCAGCTGTGAAAGCAAAATGCATTTTATATCAACTTCCAAATATGTGATTGGAATTACTCCTGTGATAAGCACTGACAAAACAAGATTAGAGAGGCAAGGCTAAAATTATGAAAGAGACTTTGACCTGCAAACAGAACAGTCATTGATTAGCAGCTGTAAAAGAGTAATCAAAGATTAGAGCAAATGTCGATCAACAAACAAGTTGTTGTCAACCAAACTCACAAATCGTTGCAGTTGTTGCACTATTTTAAGTTTGGTTCGTGTAAAGAGGTTCTAGCAGAAACCAGAAAAATCTGCAAAATATTGCTTTGAAGGCTTGTAAACTTGTGTCAGAATAGTTTGTTTTTAACTACAGTATTTAATTATAACGTGATATAAACTGAACCAGAAAATAAGTTGGCAAAGTAAACAGCACAAATATGGTATGCTTGAAAACACGAAGACTCAAGGGCTCAAATAACAGTTACGTTGAAATCTTGTAGAATCATATAGACAGTAATTTTAAAAAGTTCAAAATGAGCAAAATGATTGAAATTACCGTTTCTTTAATCAGCAAAATATGAGCAACCTAAATTAACTCGAATATTTTAATTCACATTAATTTCAGGCAGTACTATTAATGTTGTAAGATACACGTTTTTTACAAGAAACTTGGATCATGTCATTCTACTCAAAGTTTCTTAATTTAACATGAACATTTCGGCATTTTAGTACTAAAAGTTTCTTAATTTGTTTCTTATTTTTTAAATGCATGAATTATCATGTAGTTTCCAACAGTGCTGCAGATATGTTTCTTGACATATAAAACTTCAGATGGGAAGGAAAAGTGTTCTATTACGTTCAAAACATAAAACCGTTATTTAATATTACTCAAGAATAAGGGTTCAATGACATATTATCATAATATCTTTGAATTTTGCTTTTGAATTTTCTTAGCTCTTTCCGAACTTAGTATTAGAGTTTCTTAAATTTCCGGCCATCCTAGTACTAGTTATTTAGAAACCAGTTTCTTATAAAAAAAACGTGCAACCTTGATTTGTTCAGAGTTACACTTGTTTCTGTAGGAAGGAATACAGTTGTTGCACCGTGAAGGAGTATTAGTAGAAGAAACAGTGGATCATCTTCGATCAGGCCAAACATTCAAAAATGTGCAAGAACCAGACTCAAGTGAGACCATAAATGTTGACGACGAGAACGATGGTGTTTTGGAAGAAGAGCAAGAAGAGGCTGAAGCAGTGCCATTGGAAGATGATGCAAAGGCAGGAGAAAAAGAAGCTGCTGCAACTGATGAGGCTGAAGCACAAGAATCTGGAAAAGTGGAGCAAATCGTTGTGGTAAGTGGTTTTGAGATGCTGTTTCCCGTATTAGCACAACTGGTAAATTGGTGTTTTGCATGCCGAGAAAGACAGCTGCACTTGTGACTCTGGTTTTTACTGTATTGCGAAGCACTTTTATTAGCTGCAAGCGTATTCTTGCCGTGTTTGGAAGGGACCGTTGAGAGTTCATTATTTCTATTTTTTGTTGCAGGATGATGATAATGAGAATGGAGCTGATAACGATGCTCCGATCAGTATATCATCCGAAGAGGCTGATCCACCATCAAAAGTAGCAACATTGCAAAGAACATTGACAATAGCTGATACAATTGAGGTTAGCTTTCTATTTGCTCAAATCATTTATGTCTGGAGTCTGGAGACATTTTTTATTGGTATACCGTCGGCTTGAAGTGCCCACAAGGGACCCATTGCCGAAACGGAGCAGCCACCCTACTGGCACCTCATCCCAAGGACTTGAAGCTTTTCTCCGAAGAGAGAATTCAATTCAATTCAACTTTTTTCATAGAATACAGGGCTAAATGCTATTACACCAGAAGCATACAGAACTTTTTAACTCGAGAAGCATACAGAACTTTTTAGGATGAGTGGTGGTAGTTCCCGAGGCGACATCGACGTAATTCAAGCCCACGACCCTCCGCACAGAAAGTGAGCGCTTTAACCACTACGCTAACCTACCATTAGCGTTTCAAAACAACCCATCAAGTTGCCACTTATGAAGGACTCATGCTAATCACTCGTTGAGCTTGCCGTGCGTTTTAAGATAATTTTCATGTCGCAATTTTCGTTACTGATTATCTTCACAAGTGTCGGTCAATAACCACTCTCGGGTGCCAAATTGATGTCCCTCCTTCCATTTACTAAATTTCAAAAACAATTTCCTACCCCAACCCGTATTAGGAACCCTGGAACCCTGCTAATTAATGTTATTTAAAGGGCGAGCAAAATTTTTACTTAACTTATGCGAAATCGATTAAAAACTGCTAAAAATAATACTTCCATTTTGAAACATTCCCCCCCCCCCCACTAACTAAGACCACCTGCTTACTAAATTTTGAAGTTTTCCCCTCTCTCTCCTCTCCGATTATTAAGACCACCACTTCTATTTGACACTGGAGAGTAATGTTTTTGATACAGTATTACAACTGCAGCAATCCAACAGAAAAAAATAATCTGTTAGTTTAATCGTCCAGTGTGAAGCAGGCTTTAGGTACTAGGAACCTCGTTTTAGATATTGTCAGCTTCATTTAACTGTAGGAGAATGGCTTCCAAATTCCTTTGGTGTAGACAATGCCAATTTTCCTATCACATCTCTCTATCTACCTGGCGTTCAATGCAGATGCTGTGTGGGCCATCCAAAGGCCAACAAGCTAAGGTAGTCGCTCATGAAAAATTCGAAATCTCAGTTGTCTAACAATGTAACTAAATTTTGTCACATTTAAAAGATAGATAGAAAGTTTGAGACACCTTATTATTTAGGAAATTAAGGAATAATCTTTGAATGGATTGAAGACTACCAATTTTGGGCAAAATTGAGAGTGGGTCTGAGGCAGATTCCCGATTAATGTCACAGCCGTATTCTTTGATGAAGCCTTTTTATATATTGCCTATTCCGTGTTTTAGCAAAGCAAGGAAATACTTGGTGACGAAGAACTGGGGAAGACAAGGTCTGCCGATCCAGCTACAGAGAAGGTAGGGACCCATATTTGACTAGAGTTTTGCAATTTCCATCAGCTGTGAGACAAAAGGAGTACTTAAAGGGGGTAATAAGAAATGTATTTGCTTGGCTTCATGTGTTGCCAGACATGAATAGATAAATTGCCAGATTTGGTGCATAATATAGTTGGTTTCTTAAAAGATTTATAGTGGCCTCCGGAGCGGGTGCTTTGACCTGTAAACTGATGGGAACGTGCCATTTTACCTGAGAAATAGTACTGATAATGCTGCAAACTTTCGAAAATCTTAGGGTCATAATTCTGTAAACTTGACGAAAATGGTGGCCATAATTCCAGAAATTATGAAAGAATTCCCGGTAATTCTTGTAATTTTAAAAAATTGCATGTTCCCGTACCACCAGCATGTACTAAGACACCCTCCTCCTCTCCCCTGAGAAAACTCAAAGAGAAAACTGTGGTACCAGTCTAGCAGTACATGCTCAAACGTAATTTAGCTATATTAAGTGGAACGAGACCATTCCTTGGTTCAACTTTTCCCTGCTGTTTATGATATGTCCCATTGTCGTTTTACACTCTGGCTTTGGTCTAATTCTCTTCAAATCTTAATGTTTCACAAGATCTTAGATTTTGTTTGCTTTCATGAGAAAATTAAAGCTCTCTCAACTTGTTTTCAACTTGTTTTTCCTGTTTATCACAAAACGGTTCTTTTCTATGTAGAAACAAGCATCCTTTTTTTTTCATTTGGCATTACTGTGTTTCTCTTAAAAATCCTCGTTATTCACAAGGTCTTGGCTTTAGTTAGCTTTATTGGAAAGAAAAGCAATCCAGAGAAGAGAGGTCAGATATAATCTCAGAGTAAAGGACACAGTTTTACTTCCAAGGACATCCACCGTGGCCTTTGGCATGAACTCTATATGTTTTAGGGGTAGTATACTCGGAAACAGCATACCTGATGTGATAAAGAGCAGCGAAACGGTCCCTTCCTTTTGTAAAAAAATCAAAACATGGGGTGGGGAAGGATGCAATTGTAAATTCTACTGTTGATTCTAAAATATTATGGTTTGCTGTATAAAGTATGTATTAAAGTTGGTTTTTATTACCTTTTTTTTCTTTTTTTTTTGTATTCAATTAAAGATTTTATAAGAACAAGGTACTGTACTTGAAACACTTCATATGAACTACTTTACAACACTACCATACCAGGACGATACCACGGGGAGCAAAGACAATGACTACCCTGTGGCAATTACATAAAGAACATGCTACTAAATTACAACTACAGTAATTATACAACTACAAAAGCTACACATAAACGATTAAATACTGACAAATACCAGAGCCTGTTTCACATTGGAGGTCAGACCAGCACAGACGATAATGCTGAGATGCAGAAACCTCATTTATTAGCTCACTCTTCTAAAGAGTACGAGCTATCAGTAGTTACCGTACCAACTGTAAATAAGAAGTTTATTATTATTATTATTATTATTAGTTCTCTCTTCGTAGCTTTTCGTAGTTTTAATCGATGTAGATTAGTCTTCTTTGTACATATTTGTAAATAGAAAGCTAGAAATATTTATCGATTTAAAATAAGTATACAACAACAACAACTTTTCCTCGCAAGCCATGAGATGGCCTTCTATGCAAAAACCAAAGAGCGTTTCTTCCTCAAAATTTAAGCTTTATTTTCGACCTGACATTGACCTTCTTCGCTTGAAATTTTCAGGATTCAGAAGATGGCGATAAAAAGAAAGAAGCTGAACCAGACACTCTGGAAGTTGCAAGCCCTGATTCGACAAAGCCGAAACTGAAGGCTGCTCTGAAGAAAACTCCAACAATAGTCGCCACTATCAAAGTATGTTGGCTTTCCTTTTACTCTTAAATAATGGTACAGCACTTCAAAATTGTGTTGAGTTTTGGAACCGTTTACTAAATATTTTTATCCGTCACTGATCACAGTAAATCGTCCACTAAATCTTCCATATTGTCGGTTCATGTACACGCCTACGATGAAACAAGTTGTTCGGCCTTGAACTTTGCTCTTGTTGTTAACTTTAGATGTACTTTTAATTTCGTTTAAATCTATTCGTTTAAATTACAATGTTGGGTTAGAGGTGACTCGATAACGTATGTTTTTTACCTCTAATCCATCATATTAAAATTCAATTTGTGTTCTATGTTAGTTTTTATATTTTATCATGATAAAGAGAAAAAAATATTGTCGGTCGAAAAGATGGAAGGAGTAAACGAATTCTTTTTGTNTTGTTCGGCCTTGAACTTTGTTCTTTTTGTTAACTTTAGATGTACTTTTAATTTCGTTTAAATCTATTCGTTTAAATTACAATGTTGGGTTAGAGGTGACTCGATAACGTATGTTTTTTACCTCTAATCCATCATATTAAAATTCAATTTGTGTTCTATGTTAGTTTTTATATTTTATCATGATAAAGAGAAAAAAATATTGTCGGTCGAAAAGATGGAAGGAGTAAACGAATTCTTTTTGTCGGCAAGAAAGAGGTTTTCTAGTTCTAATCTGGTTGATCCGAAATTGCCTGTCCCTTGTTAAAAATTATTGAAATTTGATTAGGCAAATGATCTACACACCGTGTTCGTTAGAATGTGCGTAAGATTTAGAGCCAACAAAAATAAATTCGCAACTTTTTTCGAGGTCTAGGGAAATATGCCTCATGCAGTAAAAGATAACTGTATAAATACATTTTACACACTGTTTTCGTTACAAAGTGAGTAAGATTTAGAGCCAACAAAGGAAAATTCATGCAGTAACGATAACGTTGTACATACATTTTATACACACCGTTATCGTTACAATGTGAGTAAGATTTAGAGCCAAGAAAGGCAAATTCGCAACTTATTTTGGAGTTCTAGTGATAATGTACCTCTAATGCAGTAACGATAACGGTGTACACACATTTTATACACACTGTTTTCATTACAATATGAGTAAGATTTAGAATCAACAAAGGAAAATTCACAACTCTTTTTGGAGGTCTATTGCAAATGTGCCTCTCATGCAGTAACGACAGTGTCATTCAGTAACGAAAACCGTGTACATACATTTTAGACACACCGCGTTCGTTACAAGGTGCGAAATATTTAGAGCCAACAAATAAAAACTTGGACATTTTTTGTAGGTAGAAGGAAGGCGAGCGTGCTAACCACGAAAGGCTTTCTCAAAATAGATGTCACGTAAAACTTTCCGCGATTAGAACAGTTTAAGTGTTTTGCGTGATTAATTTTGCGTTATCGCAAATCTCACGTGACATCTAATTTGAGACAGACTTTAGGCTAACCTGCAATACATCATTTTTGGACACCCAATGTAGCTAACGTAATGCAATATCTTCTCGTTGCAATAGGCTGCCAAGAACTTGCTCGGAAGAGAATCTCTTGGAAGAACCCGTTCACAAGATAGAAAACGTTCTTTGAAGCGTACAAGTGATTCTCCAAGAAACTCACCAAGAAAGTCTACCGTAAGTTCTCCAAATTATACTCAAAGACCCTCTGCTAACCATGAGGCTTTGCGTGCTGCGCACGAGAAAATAGCACCACACCAGCCTAGCATCAGAGACTTTCAGATAATCTGAAAGTCCATTTGAAGTGCATTCTGGGGCAGCAACGGCGTGTAAAGCCACATGGTTAACAGAGGGTCTTTAAGTTCTCCAAATTATTGCTGCAGTCTCTTCACTCAACTCATTGAAAAATTTAAAAACTTCGTTCATTAACCACGGTGCTACTTATTTCCACCTGTTTCTTGTCGGAGTTGGCCCAATTGACACAGTTCTTGTAGGCCGCCTTTTGAGCTGTCTTTTAGAGCACATAAAAGCATGGCGTGGGGTGGCTGCACTGTGTGGTGTGGTAAATCAGAGCGTGAATTGAAAATCGACCATGAGCTGAGTGAACAGACTGTAAAGAAGTTTTTATCATGAAATATGAGGTAAGATTATGACATATATTTAGTAATAGTAAAACATTTTTATCAGATTTGAAGCAGTCCATAAGTGCTCTTAGAACGGTGAACGCCTTTCTAAGGGAATCTTTTTATGACTTTCATAAGCCATCACTTATACTAAAAATTCGGTTCCCCTAATTTTTGGGCAAAAATAGACGACTACGGAAAAGATGGCGTCGGGGGGCATTTGACCAAGATGCATTGCGTTCTATAATGGAATCAACGGTGATTCTATAGAAATTCGATCACTAAACGCAATGCATCTTGGTCAAATGCCCCCGACGCCATCTTTTCCGTAATCGTCTATTGTTCCTACTTTCAAATTTTTGACATGGTGCCAACATCTTTAAAAACAAACCTACTCGTTTTAATGTTTCACGTGCCCACCTTTTCCCCAAAAAAACCTGCTTCACTTTCAGATTTCTGGACCCGTCCATTTTGGAGGAAAGAGCAGCCCACTTCATGCTTTAGTACCTTCCCGTTTTTAGAGCAAAACACATATCCACGTTGTGACCAAAAATCTTTTCATTTACAGATTTCATTTACGGACCTGCCCACATTTTTACTGTAGAACTGTACATTTTCAGATTTTATGACCTGCCCACTTTTTTTACAAAGACCTACCTACTTCTGATTTCACAAAAAATGCCACCCTCTTTCGAAACTCACATCTCGACCCTGCTTTTACGAAACAACCGCCACATTTAAGACATTATTTAATC
>REGM01000286.1:87881-140399 GCA_004194415.1 Aurelia aurita | reverse complement strand
TTTTTTTTCTCCACAGGAAGGCACTCCAGTCTCAAAAAGAAGGAAGCGCTGAGCAGTGATCTGCAACTCTGGGACACAGTAAAAGGTTTTGGATGTCAAATAAGAAGGAATTTGCTTCAAAATCCTATATATGTATACAGCTATTTTAGATAAAGATTTTAAGAGCATCTTGGAAGATACAGTAAATCCCCACATATGAGAACCTATAGGCTGTTTTTCCTAAATTATGCACCTCGTAATTAAGAACCTGTTTCAGTTTGATGAAAAAATATGTTCTTATTACAAGGGTAGTAAAGTCGATTTTTTGATCATCCTTGTTAAGTTTATTTTTATCCCAGTTGGCTGTTAAAATCTGAACCTCCTCCCCTGCTATTTGTAAGCTTAGCATTAGTTATTAGGTCCTTAACAACATTGCCAAAACAAATAATATGGTCGAAAATCTCTTGATAATAACTCCTAAAAAGGTTTACACAAGGAACCCTTCGAATAAGGACCTTTTATACCCTGAAATTGACCCAAGTAACTTTGAAATATAAACCTAATTCAGCCTGGCTCTCAACAAAGTAGGTTCTTATATGCGGGGATTTACTGTATTAGCATTTAAACAGACTGGACTGTGAAGTTGAGTCAGCACTATGTCGAAACAATTGGGTCCGGCTCAAAAATGTACAGCCGTTTGAATAGCAGAGTCAGGAAAACATGACGGTCCCACGGTAGTCATGGTCGGAGTTTGATTTTTTTTTAAAAGGGATGCTGAGTAAGACTTAATTTAATTTTGCTGTCAATTTCATTCACTCAAGAATGGAATTGAAATTTGAAGTGAAACTTGAAGATTCTTCGCTGAAATCACAGGCTGTAGGAAACATTCGGATTGTCTTTGAAAAATGTTGTGGTCATAGGTTGCGGTTTTTAAGATTAAATTAGCCGTGATTTTTTCACAGCAGCTTCCTGTTATTTTGTAGCCACTCGACGGTAGACCCAGCAGACACTAATCTGCCCATCGGAAATGAAAGGAAGAGGGAGAGAAAGTTATTTTCTGTTGGAGGAGTTTCCGTTTATTAGCGTCTCCTGGGTCAACCGCCGAGTGGCTACCAAATAACAGGAAGCCGCTGTGAAAACATCGCGGCTAATTTGATCTTAAAAACCGTCACCTATGACCACAATATTGTCCAAAGACCAATCCGAATGTTTCCTACAGCCTGTGCTGAAATTTGACTCTGCTGAAACAAGTCCAAAATTATGTAACTTAAAAAACATCAGTGATATGCTAGACTTCTTGCCATTGCTAATTTTAGTCGCTATGCTGCCAAGCAGCGGATATAGTTTTGGGCTTGCCAGTTAAGAACCCCTCTCTGTCAAGTGAAACCCCTTTTGGATAGCCAGCTATAGCTATGATCAAAAGCCCCTAGGGGTCACTCACTGACAGGCATGTACCCTCACAAGGGTGGGTTTTTCCAGGGAAAGTTCCCTAAAACTGAATCTAATTTTAGTAAACCCCCTTTAAAATGGGTCTAAATGCGAACTTTCTTGAAATTATATTGTTTAACAGGGCATGACGTCATCATATGGGTTGTTGGGTCATCAGAATCTTAGGGACACATCCCTATGCAAATCTGGGTCAAGTGCCCCCTTGGGTCAAGGGAAGTTCGTATATTTCGTGTTGTTTCATTTGTACTCTTCTTGGGAGCATTCCATGTCGTATATTATGCTGGATTCAGCAGCCTCCTTTTGGGTCATGGGAACGAGGTTGGTATATTAGTTGAATTGAACTTTAAAGTAGGTTTGATCATAGTTTACTTCGTTTAGTTTAAATTTTAGTGTCTTTATATATTGGTTGTTGTTATAGTCTAAGGTTTTACTTACAGCGAGCCTAATCATAAATGTTCGAAAATTTTAAGCAGAACGTGGAAAGCACTGCTGGTAGCTTATATCCTCCAGATCTTTAAAAAAGGTGATGTGAAATACTGTTATCGCTTTCGTTGAATTGAATGGTTTGAAAGGAACTTATGTTACCTTGCTGTAATTCTACCTCGAATTTTTTTGATATCGTGATTATTTTCAAAATGGCCTTTATTCCGAAAGGAATTCAAGAAAAGTTCTAAAACATTAGAATAATTGTAGCTTCAAAATCATTGGAGGAAAAATCGAATTTTTAAGACACCATATTTTATGAAAGTCTACAATTTGGTGGCAAGCAGAAATCTGGGCTCAACGATTGATAAATGTGATGACGTCACAGGCTCAAATATAATAATTGCTGCCATTTTGAAAAATATCTAAAAATTTCACGGTAGAATTATTGATGATTACCATAAGTTCCTTTCAAGCCATTCAGTTCAAAGAAAAGGGTAATAGAATCTTACACCTTGTTAAAGATTTGGAACCTATGAGGTATAGCTTTAATAGACAATAACGCTAAAGAGGGCGGCTGCGCAAAGCATGCTGGTAAAAAGCTCCCTGACGACCACCTAACGACATAAAATTTTTGGCCTGCCATTTCGACTGGCTAGCTCACAGGAAGCCCATATAATTATTTCATTTGGGAAATAAATATTTGCTGAGAGAGCACAAGGAACCAAGGGAGCTGCTCTCTCAACAAAATATTTATTTCCCAAATGAAACACGTAGCCTACGTCGTAGGAAAGGAAAATAATCTTCTTGAATACACAGTTATATGGGCTTCCTGTGGCTAGCTGTAGCAAAGTTCGGAGCGAGTAATCAATGTAAACAAATAGGAAAGTTTGTAATTCGAACGCGAATCTTTAATTAAAACTTCAATTCGAATCAAAACTTTACGTTTCTGCTTTGGAAAGGTTTCCTTTCGAACTATGTTGCATTCGAATTCAAGGTCGATTTGAATTCAAGCTAGCTAGTCTAAACGGCAGACCAAAACTTTTATGTCGTTAAGTGGTCGTCAGGGAGCTTTTGCCAGCATGCTTTGCAGCAAAACACTATGGAGTCTTTNTGGCTAAAAACATGAGCCTATAGCTTTGCTTTTTGACGAAAAATCAACCATAACATCTTTGGCAAAAAAAGAAAGCCTGAGCCTTAATTCATATGAAAAACCGCCCATGCATGACCTGGTATTACTTAATATAGTACAGACCAATGAGCAAAAAGTACAAATATATCTTTATTAATAATCCCATGACACTAAAACATGCAACATACTTCTTTTGATGATACAATAAAAAGCTTTAAAAGCAATCTTTTTCTTTCAGCTATTTTATACTTCTTTATAAAGTTCTTTTTCCTAATTTTGTCCATCTTCTAAAACTAAGATAATCAAGTTTCACTAATATCTATAAATCCACTCTATACATATTTGCTATGTGCGATTAAATAAAAAGAATAATAATGTTGCCAGTGGCATGGAGCCAAAAAATCTGCTACTGATGGAGCATGCTAGGCAAATGATGCTTCAAAAAGTACGTCATGATCAAAATTCCATTCCTTTACAATGGTAACAGATAAATTTTTCAACTGATTTATTCCAATCCAAAGTGCCTTCTGTTGGCTATGAGGAGGCACTCCTATCGGGACATAACAAGGGAATAACTGCGAATTGCTACCAAATCGCTATGTTTAAGAAATGCAGCTACCTTTTAGGGGTATTTTAAGAAGGGGTGTTAACCCAGTCCTTCTAGCCTAAGTTGTAGACCACACAAAAGTGAAGTCGGTCAGATAGCTACAATGTTCATTGCTGGCTATAATACAGAAAGAGGCAAACTTAAATCTCGGAGAAACAACTCAAAGAACCCCACGAGAGGAGAAAGAAATGTTAAGTACTACATTTCAAATAGTAAGTTAAATATGTAACGTGAAAAGCGCATCTGCAGGTGCTGCTGAGATTCATTTGGGTAGACAAATGCAATGTTGAGCTTAGGTTTGCAATGCTACAGTTGTAAAAAGGTTTTTTAAGCTGGCCTCAGCGTAATAATTCGAGCCGTTCGAAGTTCTTTAGCAGCATACATTTGATGGGTGGGATATGTGATTAACTGTACGAGGTATACTGAGTTACCGTAAAAGCTCTATTCTTATTTAATTTCGGAGACTCCAGAGGGGGGCTTATTAGAGAGGGGGGTCTATAGAGAGGACGGCTTATTCACAAAGTAAAACGACAAGGCTATAAACCATACCTTTTAGGTATTTTGCCTCCTATTTTGCGGAGTCAACAAACACTTTTATGAGTCAAATACACAAATTCAACGCAGTTTTAATCCCAAACCATATCAAAGTTAACATCCAAATTTGTTCAGCTAATAAACGGAAAATCTTTGGTATCCTCTCGCATTTGATGTAAGTGAGGGGGGGCATATTTAAAATTTTACTCAGAAGGGAGGGGCTTATTAAAAAGGGGCTTAATAGAGAGGAGGGCCAAATAGAGCTGTACGATATAAACGAAGTAGCATGAATACAATAAAATGTGGTACATACAGTAATACAGCTATAATGCTATCTAATAGCACATGTAGTTTGTCAGTTTTGTCTCCAACTAGGCTGGCTGCCTTGAAACATAATTTCCAAGATAATCTTGGCTTATGTCCCAAAGTATACAAAACCACCATGTTGCTTCGGTCTTTCTACTTATAGTGATCAGAAATTGAGATTGACTGATCTGAAGGCGGCACTTTTAGGAAATTTCATTGCTACTTTTTGTGGTATGTTGAACAAGACAAACTTTGAAAAATACCTGCATTTTTTTACAAATTGTGTCATCCTTTTCTTATCTCTGTTTATATTTCTTATCTTCACTCTTATCTATGTGTCCGGATAACTATCTCTTATTTTATCAGGACCTCAAAAAGTTTTACTCCACGTTTAATCCACAAAAATGGAAATATTTACTTCTGGACAATATTAACTATTAGCTTGACGCTACCAGTAGAAATCAGTGCAGTTACCAATGTACACATCGGCTCAAAGCTAACACATACGGTGCTCACCTGTCCATGCCTTTTAATGTTCAAACTTTAGATCTCACTGCACAACACACCAAGATGTCTTCTCGGCTTCTTTCTCCTGTGATGAGTCCTGTGCAGCCTCTTCTTCATTTTCAGTCTCGGAATCAGATTCCTCTTCAGAGTTACACGCTTTGTTGTAAGAACAAATGAATTTGCACGGAATGACATCTTCCATCTCATCGCTGTCGAAAAACAAGATATTAGGTCAAGAACATAAAGTTGCAAAGACAGATAAATATTAGAACAACGAAGGCATTCATTATTGTCTAGCACTGATCAAATCGACTCCCTACCTGTTTTCACTAAATCCATATTTTTGGCGATTTGCAATGTCGATAAAAATAGCAAAAAATGGTAAGGATGTAGCCCATCCATTTAACTAACAAATAACGTTTAAATCACTGATTTCCGTCGATTACCCTATTGTAACACATTTTCTCGGTTCAATATTTTTGGGTCACCCGATATGTCCAAGTCCTGTCTCTTCTTAACTCAAAACAAATGCCAACAGAGAAAAGGGGCATGTACTAAAATAAGGAAAAACAGAATCTAAGAGCATCTACTTATTATCCTCAAAAAGCATGGGTGATTTCCGCGAGATATTTCAAGGCAACAATAAAAGCTTTATGAGTTTTTAGGAAAACAGGCACGATTTCATTGCTGGGAAAAATACTACCGTCCACACATTCCCATGAACAAAAAGCATAAGTTATTGTAAAGTAATTGTTTTTATATAGCGTCTTTCCTATGATTCAATATTCAAAGGCGCTTTACAATTTTTACCCCCTCAGCTCAGGCATTTTNGGGCACAATTTTTTTGGACACCCTTCATCTTCGGCAAACGCAAATAGACCATTTTGGGGACCTGGTATATTTTTTAAGTTCTATTGAACCCGTCAACAATCTTGAAACAGAAATAAATCGATTCTTTTTCCAGCAGCTGCATTTTTTTTTCTTTTTTATATCACTGTTAAAATTTAAAATAACAATAACAAAATACAATATTCTGTGCCATCCATAAAGTAAAGTAAAGTAAAGTTATTGTTTTTATATAGCGCCTTTACTATAATTCAATATTCAAAGGCGCTTTACAATTTTTACCCCCTCAGCTCAGGCATTTTTTTCTCCGTTGGGGACTATTTTTTACACAGCGTGCAGCCTTACAGTTGGCGCTTCTGATGTTTTTTTATTGCATTCATCACTGAGGTACCAATTTTACACCTTGGTGAGGTGTCTACGATACCGGGTGTTTCCAGAAGGTCACCCATCCTGGTAATAACCTGGCCCAACCATGCTTAACTTCGGTGATCTAATGGGAACCGGTGTATCCATGGTGGCAAGTCGTAATTTTTCATCATAAAATACACTGCATCAAATTCAGCTGTATTATTCAAAGATATCAAGTTATAAATTAGGCTGCATTCAAATAATTAATAAACAATCTTAGAACAGACCGAAAAATTAAAATCTCTAACCAAACCATATGTATAACAAACAAAAAACAAATCTGCTCACCTTGCCGGTCTTTTCTTCCCGTTGCTTGGCATTAACTGTTGCCATACTCTCAGTTCAGATCCTCCTGTCACAATTTCGATTTTCCCGTCATTCAGTGCAGCAGATAAAGTGCTCACGTGGCCCAATGAGCCGTCTGAAATGGTTCCAAGGTATTCCATGCTTGGCAGTTTACGAACTGAGTGGAAAATTGAAAAAAGCAAGCTAATAAGGCAAAAAAGTAACGTCTTCACTTTTCAAAAACTACAGTATTTCCCAAAGATGACTGTTTACAAGACTGCTAAGCCACTGTCCAAACAGTGCGGTGATTGCTAGTGGATTCGCAAAAGAGAAAGTCTAATAGTCTAATAATCACTGATACGTCATCAAAGAGAAATTCAATGTCGCGATAAAAACCTCAAATTTGGCAACTTTGAAACCCAATAACAAAAGAACCATACAACATTTTGAAATTCTGTCTTTTGTATCGAATTGAGAGAAATGATATCCATAGATTTACGTCAAAAAATGAGTCTCGCAATTTTCGCTGCATAAACACTTTAAAGGGAATGTAAGCATATATAAGCCGTTGATAAAAATAGCCGTACAAAGACAATAGACCTTGACACGCGCTTAACCATATTTGGGTAACTGATCTATGTCAAAAGGAAATACTGATATCTGATTGGCTAGAATTTGACCGCAGGTGGATTGAGCCACTTTTATATGCATTGATTCCCTTTAATGAGGATTAAAGTCTGTCTCAGATTATATGTCAGGTGAGATTTGCGATAACGCAAAATTACTCAATGAAAACACTTCAATTGTTGTTATTCGCGGGCATTTTCACCTGACATGTAATTTAAGACAGACCATAATTTCCATCTACTTGAAACCATTGGCATAAAAATTAACCACATCTACACTACAAGAGCAGTTTTTTAAATTTCAAAATGAGGATCTTTAGGTTTTGAAAATCTTGTGTGTCGATTGATTTCAACAACTTGGCGACACAGTTTTGGGCACTAAAACTTTTTGGTTTTTAAATAAACTTACTTTATTTTACTGTTGATGCTAAAAGCGTGCATTTTGCATTCACTACAAGTTCACATTCAGGTACACTGACTAAGCCCTACAAATTTACAAATAAATACCAAAACAAACGAGCCAAACCAAAGTACCGTAAAAGCTCTAGTCAGCCCCTCCTCTCTAATAAGCCCCCCTCTCTAATAAGCCCCTCCTTTCTAAGCCAAAATTTTAATTAAGCCCCTCTCTGCAAAATTTTAATTAAGCCCCATTTATATCAAATGCGAGAGGCTACCAAAGCTTTTCCATTTACTTGACAAAACAAGTTTTAAGTGTTAATTTTGATCTGGTTTGGTATTAAAACTGCGTTGAATTTGTGTATTTGACTCGTAAAACTGTATGCTGATTCGGCAAAATATGTAAAGGCCAAAAAGCTATATTTTATAGCCTTGTCATTTGACTTTCCAATCCCCCTTTCCCCCTCTCAAAAAAGCCACCTCTCTTTTAAGCCTGCAGTGTTGTTGTTCTCATCTTATTTTGATTCGAATATATAAATCGAAGTCTCTAAACAGTCTCCAGAGCAGTGTCCCTCTGGAGTCTCTGAAATTAGATAAGCACATGGGGCTTAATAGAGCTTTTACGGTAGTTGTTCAATAAAGTATAATAATGAAATGCCTCACTTACCATTAATATAACCATTGCCACTATCAATATCAAAACCAGCACTGAGGAGATACCCTGTGTCGCCTTGTCGAAGGGTGGTCAGCGAATCAGTTGGACTGTATTCAGTTAGATTGTTTCTGAGTTTCAAGATCTGGCCTAAAAAGAAATGGAAAAATTCATTTATGAACCCATTTCTATATTTTGGAAGCAAGATTGAATTTTTCACAAGAAAAGATCCTAATTTCAAATACGACACAGTGATTTGCGGTTATCAAGAATAGATTTCACATCTCTGAATAACTACATCGAATAAAATTGTCCTTTGTCAAGATACAGAGAATTAGTGATTTATTAAGACAATAAGTATTTTTTACTGGACAATCGACTATCTTATAGGGATGTATGGCCAGCTTTAGGAAAATCAAATAAATTTTAAGCCTTTAATTTCAACTAATCAATGTTTGTTTTATCAATGAACTTGAAATGGATTTAAAGTAGACTGCTTGACAGAATTTGTGTTCTTAATACTTGGAGTAGTTCAATGCACAATGTAATACCTTTGTGGACTTCATCTTACTTCACCGATCACTGTTTCACACATGAACGATCGTTATGACGGAAAATTGAACGAAATATCAGAAAGGTAAACAAAAACAAGAAGAAGGCAAACCTGTGTTGACATTAAATGCCTTAATGTTGTATCCATCATCTCCCCAAAACACGGTATCTTTGAAAGTGGCCATGCAATTTATTCTACGTAAAGGCAGATTCATCAGACTTGTGTTTGGTGTATCATGAGGATTTTCATCTCCAGAAAATGACGTAACGGCTGTTATATCATCATATGAATCCATAACTCCTACAAGTTCATTGTCTTTCAATTCGAATACTTTGACAATTCCATCAGCAGAAGCGCTTGCTAGCTTGCCATCATCCAAAAACTGAAGAAAAAAAATGCGATGAAATTAATAGAAAAAGAAAAAAGACCTCAAAGAAAAATTTTCCTCTTTATATTACCATCGCAGCAACCGAACTATTGCTTGATAATTCGGGGATGGGCTGACACTTGACTAAATTAATTCACGTGAAAAATTCAGAATTACTGCACCAGACAGGACTCAAACTCGGATCAAAACGGCGCTAGTCCAATGATCACTCCACTACACCATTGACGGTGTAATGAAATGATTGAAAGACCAGTACTCAACGGACACCATAGTGAATCAACTGCCTGGTTTAGGCTATCCAGCCTATTTCGTGTTTCGGCTTTATCCAAAGCCATCATTAGAGCCTGAGGTCGCATTCACGCACATATTATCGCTTGGATCGAGTTCGAGTCCTGTCTGGTGCAGTAATTTTGAATTTTTCACGTGAACAAAAATATTTAACCAAACGATTGTAAGCAAAATTCCGTTGTCAAGTGAATCAACTCCCACTTCTTATTTAGTACATTGTTGATTATTTCCAAATGATAAAATGTTCTAAAAGTCATTGGCTGAAGCAGTTTAATGGTGCTGCAATCTTAAAACTATTTAGAGAATCTTCAATTTAAGAGCATCAAATGGAGAAAACATACCGGGTGAGTAAAAAAAATCATGGGGTTTTGCCCATTTTTGTTGCTGATAATACTTCGCAAATCCATTTTGTCTAAAGGTGTTGCATACGAAAAAGGCTAACTTAGACATGAAAATTTACTTGGTTTAAATCAGGTTTTTCTGTTCCTTGATAACGAGTGATTTTAGTAAAATCGCGTTATGCAAGATTCCTAAAATAGTCCTTCAATTGAAATATATTATTCATGCGCATGTGAACTTCCAAACCATAAGAAACATTACCCTTTCTCTATCCAAATTTCTATACATAATTCAATCTTCTTCTGCATTGTAGAACTTTATCAATAAATTCTGAGTTGATTTTTGCTAAAATATGGCTTGATAAACGTCCCATGATTTTTATGACTCACCCGGTATACTCAACCCCAATCATTTTTAAAAAATTACTCGATAGTTAACTTGAACATAGATAATATAGAGAATTAAAGTGTTAGAGATTAGAAGATAGAAATTATTATAGAATAGTAGGCATTACCTTGTATGACAGGACCTGTCAGAACAGAAATTTTATAGATTTAGTTTGCTTGTGTTTTATTGTGGCATGAAATGCCTAAATGTAGTCGTAAATGTATCGTTAATTTTTTTTATATTTCGTTGATTTTTTCGATAGCTAATGTCGTTTTACTTTCGAGAGCCCTAGAGAGTTTTGTGTAGATCCATAAATTGGTACATTAAATTGGGAAACTTGTGTCTTCTATTTTATATTCTCGAAAGATGCCGTCGTTTGATGCCCTCAATTCATGAAAATTGACAAATATAATTTTGGCATAAAACTTGACCTTGTAGCCTTGAAATTTTATGAAACATGGCCATGATATTTATATAAAAAAACGTAGGCCTATATAGCCTTCATTTTTTATGTAAAAACGACCATCATATTTTTGGAAAAATATAAGGCAATAAACTTGATTTTTTATCAAAAATTGACCATCTTAAGTTTGGCTTGAAATGTAAGCATATATTCTGGATTTTTTATGAAAACTTGACAGTCATATTTTTGGCAAAAAACCGAAGCCTCTAGCCTTGATTTTCTATGAAAAATCCACCATCATATTTTTGGCAAAAAACGGAAGCCTATAGCCTGGATCTTTATGAAAACTCGACCATCATATTTTTGACAAAAATGTAAGCCAATAGCCTTGATTTTTGATGAAAAATCCACCATCATAATTTTGGCAAAAAACGGAAGTCTGTAGCCTTGATTTTTTGTGAAAACTCAATCATCACATTTTTGGCAAAAAACAGAAGCCTATAGCGTTGATTTTTTATGAAAAATTCACCATCATATTTTTGGCAAAAATCGGAAGGAAGCCGGTAGCCTTGATTTTTTATGAAAACTCAACCATCATATTTTTGGCATACAACGGAAGCCTATAGCCTTAATTTTGATAAAAAATCGACCATCATATTTTTGGCTAAAAGCGTAAGCCTACAGCCTTGATTTTTTATTCAAAATCCACTATCATATTTTTGGCAAAAATGTAAGCCTATAGCCTTGATTTTTTATGAAAATTACACCATCATCATATTTTTGGCAAAAATGTAAGCCTATAGCCTTAATTTTTGATGAAAAATACACCATCACATTTTTGGCAAAAAAGGGAAGCCTAATTTTGATGAAAAAAATCGATCATTATATTTTTGGCTAAAAACATGAGCCTATAGCTTTGCTTTTTGACGAAAAATCAACCATAACATCTTTGGCAAAAAAAGAAAGCCTGAGCCTTAATTCATATGAAAAACCGCCCATGCATGACCTGGTATTACTTAATATAGTACAGACCAATGAGTAAAAAGTACAAATATATCTTTATTAATAATCCCATGACACTAAAACATGCAACATACTTCTTTTGATGATACAATAAAAAGCTTTAAAAGCAATCTTTTTCTTTCAGCTATTTTATACTTCTTTATAAAGTTCTTTTTCCTAATTTTGTCCATCTTCTAAAACTAAGATAATCAAGTTTCACTAATATCCATAAATCCACTCTATACATATTTGCTATGTGCGATTAAATAAAAAGAATAATAATGCTGCTAGTGGCATGGAGCCAACAACTCTGCTACTGACGGAGCATGCTAGGCAAATGATGCTTCAAAAAGTACGTCATGATCAAAATTCCATTCCTTTACAATGGTAACAGATAAATTTTTCAACTGATTTATTCCAATCCAAAGTGCCTTCTGTTGGCTATGAGGAGGCACTCCTATCGGAACATAACAAGGGAATAACTGCGAATTGCTACCAAATCGCTATGTTTAAGAAATGCAGCTACCTTTTAGGGGTATTTTAAGAAGGGGTGTTACCCCAGTCCTTCTAGCCTAAGTTGTAGACCACACAAAAGTGAAGTCGGTCAGATAGCTACAATGTTCATTGCTGGCTATAATACAGAAAGAGGCAAACTTAAATCTCGGAGAAACAACTCAAAGAACCCCACGAGAGGAGAAAGAAATGTTAAGTACTACATTTCAAATAGTAAGTTAAATATGTAACGTGAAAAGCGCATCTGCAGGTGCTGCTGAGATTCATTTGGGTAGACAAATGCAATGTTGAGCTTAGGTTTGCAATGCTACAGTTGTAAAAAGGTTTTTTAAGCTGGCCTCAGCGTAATAATTCGAGCTGTTCGAAGTTCTTTAGCAGCATACATTTGATGGGTGAGATATGTGATTAACTGTACGAGGTATACTGAGTTACCGTAAAAGCTATATTCTTATTTAATTTCAGAGACTCCAGAGGGGGGCTTATTAGAGAGGGAGGTCGGTTTATTCACAAAGTAAAACGACAAGGCTATAAACCATACCTTTTAGGTATTTTGCCTCCTATTTTGCGGAGTCAACAAACACTTTTATGAGTCAAATACACAAATTCAACGCAGTTTTAATCCCAAACCATATCAAAGTTAACATCCAAATTTGTTCAGCTAATAAACGGAAAATCTTTGGTATCCTCTCGCATTTGATGTAAGTGAGGGGGGGCATATTTAAAATTTTACTCAGAAGGGAGGGGCTTATTAAAAAGGGGCTTAATAGAGAGGAGGGCCAAATAGAGCTGTACGATATAAACGAAGTAGCATGAATACAATAAAATGTGGTACATACAGTAATACAGCTATAATGCTATCTAATAGCACATGTAGTTTGTCAGTTTTGTCTCCAACTAGGCTGGCTGCCTTGAAACATAATTTCCAAGATAATCTTGGCTTATGTCCCAAAGTATACAAAACCACCATGTTGCTTCGGTCTTTCTACTTATAGTGATCAGAAATTGAGATTGACTGATCTGAAGGCGGCACTTTTAGGAAATTTCATTGCTACTTTTTGTGGTATGTTGAACAAGACAAACTTTGAAAAATACCTGCATTTTTTTACAAATTGTGTCATCCTTTTCTTATCTCTGTTTATATTTCTTATCTTCACTCTTATCTATGTGTCCGGATAACTATCTCTTATTTTATCAGGACCTCAAAAAGTTTTACTCCACGTTTAATCCACAAAAATGGAAATATTTACTTCTGGACAATATTAACTATTAGCTTGACGCTACCAGTAGAAATCAGTGCAGTTACCAATGTACACATCGGCTCAAAGCTAACACATACGGTGCTCACCTGTCCATGCCTTTTAATGTTCAAACTTTAGATCTCACTGCACAACACACCAAGATGTCTTCTCGGCTTCTTTCTCCTGTGATGAGTCCTGTGCAGCCTCTTCTTCATTTTCAGTCTCGGAATCAGATTCCTCTTCAGAGTTACACGCTTTGTTGTAAGAACAAATGAATTTGCACGGAATGACATCTTCCATCTCATCGCTGTCGAAAAACAAGATATTAGGTCAAGAACATAAAGTTGCAAAGACAGATAAATATTAGAACAACGAAGGCATTCATTATTGTCTAGCACTGATCAAATCGACTCCCTACCTGTTTTCACTAAATCCATATTTTTGGCGATTTGCAATGTCGATAAAAATAGCAAAAAATGGTAAGGATGTAGCCCATCCATTTAACTAACAAATAACGTTTAAATCACTGATTTCCGTCGATTACCCTATTGTAACACATTTTCTCGGTTCAATATTTTTGGGTCACCCGATATGTCCAAGTCCTGTCTCTTCTTAACTCAAAACAAATGCCAACAGAGAAAAGGGGCATGTACTAAAATAAGGAAAAACAGAATCTAAGAGCANATATATACAGGGTGTCCCAAAAAAAGCTTCCCAGTTTTAAATTCAAATATCTCTCGACCTGCATATCCTACCAAAACAAACAAAACATTTTCTAAAAGCGTGATAATGTAGTTACTATTTGAGCACTAGTTTGATAAAATTGAACAACTGCCTAAAAAACGGGGGATCATCAAATTTTAATCAACTTTTCACAATTTTGAAGCAGCACTTTAAATATCCAGTTCTGTGCTTGGCCTTCCCATGATGATCAGCCTGTATTTTTAACTTACCTCAACATCAATGACACACATTCACAAATAAAATATCTGATAAGTGTATTAAACTCATTTTCTGTGAGCAGGACGGGGGCTAGTGTAGCGAAAATGATCATGTTAGGTTGGATCCTCGAGAAATCAACCAGATGTAATCCGACTTTTCAGGAACAGTTTTGACCTGCAATATCTATGTTAAATCATTGTTTTTTTCTTCGTTTACTTCGTCTAACCAAAGTATCCAATTTCACTTTATGTTCCGTGTTGTAATAAAGGCAGTTGGATGTAATTTTTTTGTACTGGAATGGGAATGAGACGATAGCTAACACCTTGGGATTTGTGTGTATGGTTGTTAAATTGCTTGCATTTTTGGTTGTTTTGGGAATTGAAACTTATTCTTAAGTGAATGAGCTTTACGACAACAAGTTGAAGATAATTAGAAAGTTCCATCAAGAAAGTTCTTTGTGAAGGACTAAAATAAGAATTAACGCATCTTTTATGAAGTTTTAAGATTATGGAAGGCATACAAAATTGTCTGTCTTTTCTTTAATAAGCCCCCGTCCAAGACTTGCAAAATTTTCAAAAACACTAAACTCTGTAAAAAATGTTATGTCTCAGCTTTCTAAAACCGCATGATTTGTTACTATATTCCCTAAAACGAAGGAATTATTACGGGATGGCCAATCACAGAACTGGATATTGTAAAACACTGCTTAAAAATGGCGAAAACATGATCAAAATTTGATGACCCCCGGTTTTTGTGCCAGTTGTTCAATTTTATCAAACTAGAGCTCAAATAGTAACTACTATATCACGCTTTTAGAAAATGTTTAGTTTGTTTTGCTAGAATATGCAGATCCAGAGATATTTGAATTTAAAACTGGGAAGCTTTTTTTGGGACACCCTGTATAATAATGAAATGCCTCACTTACCATTAATATAACCATTGCCAATATCAATATCAAAACCAGCGCTGAGGAGATACCCAGCGTCGCCTTGTCGAAGGGCGGTCAGTGAATCAGTTGGACTGTATTCAGTTAGATTGTTTCGGAGTTTCAAGATTTGGCCTATAAAGAAATGGAGAAATTCATTTACGAACTCAATCTCGCCCCCAGAGTGAGTTCGTTGCTCTACCTCTGCTCTGGGATACAAGTCGCCTTTCGGCAATTTGATTGACTGTTCGAAAACAATAGCAAACATAAATTATTTCTAGAAAACTGCCTAATTATTCAAGTAAAAGCAACATAACTAGGCAACAATCATTACAGTGTTGCTGTATTGTTTGGAATCGAGGTCGCATTATTAGCGCTACTAAGCCAACCGCAAATCCATAGTGGCTGCTAATCCGCCCTTATTTTGGGCGAATTTGTGCCATGTGTACCAGGGTGTTCATTCGGCTTCGTGATTAGCGTATGACGTAAGAACACTCTGTGAACGAGGTTGTTACGAACCCATTTCTATATTTTGGAAGCAAGATTAAATTTTTCACAAGAAAAGATCCTAATTTCAAATATGACATAGTGATTTGCGGCTATCAAGAATAGATTTCACACCTCTGAATAACTACATCGAATAAAAATAAATGGAGAAAACAAAACGTCAAGGATAGCTGGACTGAAAGGGTGTGAATCTATCACTAAAGCTTGGTTCACACTGGAGAAAAAATGCGTCAGAGTTGGGATAATGCATATTTAGTGCATGCAACTTTTTTATGTACGAAGTAAAACGAGTACATATAGGAGTGGTGTAGTGTGACGCAGCTAACTCACTCACGAACCAAAAACGCATTCCGAGTGCTTGCTAAGAATGTCAAGAATGCAATTTGTTGCCAAATGCTGAATTGTTGCTGCGCCTCTACTACGCCATCACAGAAGTTATAGATCGCCTAGAAACTCTTTTTTGGCACTGCGCCACGCAAACAAACCATTATGTGCAATTTGACCACAAATGGTATATTACGTCGTATTGCCTTGGCCTCATAAATGATGCTTGGAATTTGCAATAAGAAACATGAAAAATATCAGAACTGCCACAGCTTCGAAGAAGCTCATTGCTCCCACCCAGAAATGTCTGAGCTCTTTTGCGGACATACATGAGAAGGTCGGTGTGTGCTCTTTCCTGTTTGCAATGGTCATTTGGAAGCTTCTTCCCTAAGCTGTTTTAGGCTGTCCTGTACCAGCGTTTTCGTACATGGCTAATGGGACCCTTTAATTATTCCATCCCAACGAGTTAGAAAATCTTCAAAGGCGCTGACAAATCTCTAATAAGCGGATACATCAGTCATCACCATTTACTACCAAAAAGAACTAATTGTCCTTTGTCAAGATACAGAGAATTAGTAATTTATTAAGACAATAAGTATTTTTTAATGGACAATCGACTATCTTATAGGGATGTATGGCCAGCTTTAGGAAAATCAAATAAATTTTAAGCCTTTAATTTCAACTAATCAATGTTTGTTTTATTAATGAACTTGAAATGGATTTAAAGTAGACTGCTTGACAGAATTTATGTTCTTAATAGTCTTGGAGTAATTCAATGCACAATGTAATACCTTTGTGGACTTCATAGTACTGCACCGATCACTGTTTCACACAATGAACGATCGTTATGACAGAAAATTGAACGAAATATCAGAAAGGTAAACAAAAGCAAGAAGAAGGCAAACCTGTGTTGACATTAAATGCCTTGATGTTGTATCCATCATCTCCCCAAAACACGGTATCTTTGAAAGTGGCCATGCAATTTATTTTACGTAAAGGCAGATTCATCAGACTTGTGTTTGGTGTATCATGAGGATTTTCATCTCCAGCGAATGACGTAACGGCTGTTATATCATCATATGAATCCATAACTCCTACAAGTTCATTGTCTTTCAATTCGAATACTTTGACAATTCCATCAGCAGAAGCGCTTGCTAGCTTGCCATCATCCAAAAACTGAAGAAAAAAAATGCGATGAAATTAACAGAAAAAGAAAAAAGACCTCAAAGAAAAATTTTCCTCTTTATATTACCATCGCAGCAACCGATCTATTGCTTGATAATTCGGGGACGGGCTGACACTTGACTAAATTAAATATTTTTATTCAAGTGAAAAATTCGAAATTACTGCACCAGACAGGACTCAAACTCGGATCAAAACGGCGCTAGTCCAATGATCACTCCACTACACCATTGACGGTGTAATGAAATAATTGAAAGACCAGTACTCAACGGACGCCATAGTGAATCAACTGCCTGGTTTAGGCTATCCAGCCTATTTCGTGTTTCGGCTTTATCCAAAGTCATCATTAGAGCCTGAGGTCACCTTCACGCACATATTATCTCTTGGATCCGAGTTCGAGTCCTGTCTGGTGCAGTAATTTTGAATTTTTCACGTGAACAAAAATATTTAACCAAACGATTGTAAGCAAAATTCCGTTGTCAAGTGAATCAACTCCCAATTCTTATTTAGTACATTGTTGATTATTTCCGAATGATAAAATGTTCTAAAAGTCATTGGCTGAAGCAGTTTGATGGTGCTGCAATCTTAAAACTATTTAGAGAATCTTCAATTTAAGAGCATCAAATGGAGAAAACATACCAGGTGAGTAAAAAAAATCATTGGGTTTTGCCCATTTTTGTTGCTGCAATATACTTCGCAAATCCATTTTGTCTAAAGGTGTTGAATACGAAAAAGGCTAACTTAGACATGAAAATTTACTTGGTTTAAATCAGGTTTTTCTGTTCCTTGATTCATACAGACGACATGTCACGTGACTTGATCAATTCGCGCTCGAAAATCCGAGTTGGGGTAAATGAAGCCATTACAAAGTATAGCGTCGCACTGGGATTTCGAGAGTGTCTCGTTTATTTATCGCAATAAATAAATTCAAAAAACTTGGAAGCTGCTCACATTATTCAAAAACTTTAGCGGATAGATAGGCCAACGTCGAAAAGGAAGGTTGACTTCAAAGAAGCCACGAGCAACTCACAACTGAGGAAGATTGTGCCGCTGTTTACAATATTATCGTCGCAAAGGCAAGTTTCTCGCAGCTTTCTTGGACTACATTTATAGTTTGCTTTCAAGAATACCTTATTCATGCAATTGTTTCATTGTTTGGCATGACGGCATGACGATTGCTACATATCCTTTCCTTATTCACTATCGCAAGGGAGAATATAAGAGCTATTTTATGCAACTTTTTGCAAATTTCCTATAGATTCCTATAGAAATTTTCTGAAGATTTACCCCAAAACAAGATGGCGTCGTGTTTTTAACGCTGCTGTGACGTCATGCCGTCTGTATCAATAACGAGTGATTTTAGTAAAATCGCGTTATGCAAGATTCCTAAAATATAGTCCTTCAATTGAATTCATATTATCCATGCGCGTGTCAACTTCTGAACCATAAGAAACACCCTTTCTCTATCTAAATTTATATACATAACTCAATCTTCTTCTGCATTGTAGAGCTTTATCAATAAATTCTGAGTTGATTTTTGCTAAAATATGGCTTGATAAACGTCCCATGATTTTTATGACTCACCCGGTATACTCAACCCTAACGATCAGAGTTTAGCATGAATCAATCTGAAATCATTTTTAAAACATTACTCGATAGTTAACTTGAACATAGATACCTTGTTTGTTGACATTGGTGCTTTGAGAGTAGAAATATAAATCTTCAAAGGACAAATTTGCCACCACCTCCCAACCAGAGCTTTGGCGTTTTGGCCTAAGCAATATCCACAATTTGTTTCACTTAAAATGAATAAAGTTTACTTCGGAGCTCCCTTGATGATAAGCGTCACGTAAATTATATCTTGAGAAACGCATTTGTTGTGCAGTTTTTAATTTTTCTCCTCCTGGTTCAAATTTTTCCCAAGTATAATGTTGACTTATTCGATGTGCTTTAAGAATTTGCTTAGGCCAAAACGCAAAAGCTCTGGTTGGGAGGTGGAGGCAAATTTTTCCTTTGGAGATTTATATCTCTACTCTCAAAGCACCAATGTCAACAAACAAGGTATCTATGCTCAAGTTAACTACCGAGTAATGTTTTAAAAATGATTTCGGATTGATTCATGCTAAATTCTGATCGTTGGGGTTGACCAAATCTGTATATTTTTTTGGGACACCCGGTACAACGTACAAACAGACGCTAGACCGTGCTAGACATTTTTCATCCAGCTGCTAGACCTTGTCTCCTGTTCATGTTTTATGCTGCTAAAGAACAGCATGCAGAAAAAATCGTCAGAAAACGAAGACTTACCACAATGGAGATCAGCGATTCATCGTGGGCCTTTGAAGACATTGTGATGCTCTCTTTATCCAGATCATATATATCTATCTTTCCTCCCTCTGCAGATATATATATATATATAATTTAATATGTTTTGACAGCTTTCAATCCAAGGAAATCAACTAGTTATTACCATCAACTCAACTATTGGCAATTCTTGGCTCGTTGAAAAGGAAAGGCATCCTAGGAACAATATTTGCTGCTTCTAGTTGACATGTAATGACAAAAAATTTTGTGAGAATTTATGCTATTCCCACAACCAATAGACATTTCATAGTTATATGATTTTGGACTATGCGACATCTTGCTTGTAAAGGGCATATTTTTGAATGCACACAGTCAATATTGGTTGTTGCTCGATCTTCAAACTTTCAAACCGGATTCAAATGCCCTTTTCCAGTAGATAAATTGTCCTATTAGTTATTCAAGAAGCAAATCTAAATGAACAAAATAATTTATCAATGGTTAGAGAGACTAACAATTAATAAACTCACCATTTCCAATTGCAAGTTGTCTGTCCTTCATTGCAAAACATGTGACTGGGTTGAACACATACACAGATGAAAGGCTTGATCCTACAATAAAGGCAGTGTTACTTCATAAACATAAATGCAGTACAGTGGTATACTTAAGCATATAATGGCAATAATGAAACTTTGTGAGTCATTTGATAAAGCCTACTACGATGACACCTTTACATCAACAAAGACCAAGTAATAAATCAGGATATTTCTCTAAGGGGACCATTATGGAAATAAGGTCAGCTTGACCTTTTAATGCTATCCCTGCCACTGTAATTAGGGGTGTTTTTCTTTACGTTTTCAACCTTAATATTGTATTGTATCTATTTTTATATTATAAAACTTGTAAATATTTTTAATTGTGATTGTGGCAAATGATACATACATAGGATTCAAATTATTATATACCTGCTTTGATATCCCAAAATCTGATTGAGCAGTCTTGTGATCCAGTTACAGCTCTGTCTTCTGAAAGTAATAATGCAGCGGAGATACTTCCAGTATGTCCACCCAGGCTGAAAAGTTCCTCATGGTTCTTTGCATCCCAAATCTTAAAGCTTGTGTCATGCCTAAATAAGAAGAAATAGTGTAAAAAATTCTCCTTATTACAAATGAGCATTGATAACTTGTTAACCTGAGCAATTAATTTATTTCTCATATAGACTTTTTTAGCTAATTCTGCAACAAAGCGTAGATTAGGCAATCCCTGCAACTTTTTTTAAAAATTATTCTAATCCTCCAATGTACACAGTTGTGATTAAATGCCTTTCAGCAAACAATTCAATTTTTTTAATCAAATTGAAAATTTCAAATAAAATTTAATCTTCTTTCCTATAGAGCTATATCTTCTGAACGCAATAACAAGACATTTCGTTCTTGATGTTCAAGGCATCTGTTATGTGATAAGATATTTTGGGCTTTACTGTATCTTTTTGCAACTGAAATTGGTAGCACATGAATTGAGGAAGAGCCACTCAAAAGGACAAACTGGGAATCAAGTTCTCCTTTCAGCTACATATAACAATTTGACCATCATGCACATCTGATAGACACATTTTTGATTCAATACAAATAAAACGCATAAAACTCTTCCTTACTTAAGCTAAGTTGTATATCAAGAAATTTTCCATGGACAAAAGCTCACCCTCCAGAAATGATTGTATCTTTATTGAAATCAACAGCGCATACAGGATGATGATGTCCTTCAATAACTTTGACAGAAAATTTCATATCCTTCCATTCTTTAAAACCAGTTTCTACATTCTTTCTCTTGCTTCCTTTCTTCTTCGAGATCTTTTGCACTTTTACATCATCTGTCTCATTATCTATTTTTTGTTGGATACCCTCTGCAAGAAAGAAAGACTGAGTAAGAAACATGTAAAATGTCTGAAGAGGGCAGCTCCAAACCAAATATCAAAGTCAATTTCCTTGATTGTAACTGACAGTAATACTTCTTCTACTTCTTCCTCTACTTATATGCTAGTAATCAACTACTTCAATACTGAAGGCTTTGCTTATCACTAGCTTAGCACATGCTTTGCATCTACAGTACAGGCCTTGTGTACCTTAACATCCAAGAATTCTCAAAGGTTTCTTATGAATTCTCCACATCCTGATAAGAATTCTCCAGTGGTATGAAACTCTCCAATAAATGTTGAACAGGAATTCTTGATAATTTTGAAAGAATTCTCAGACAAGAAAACAGTGTTAATGTGAGCAAGGCCTGTACTGGTAGTTCTCCCAAGCATTATACGGAAATCATTTTAAACAAATTTCACTGTCAGATCCCAAAGTTTATGGTTTCTATTAAGTTTTGTGGGCAGTCATTCTGTTGATATTTTGTTAATTTTTTGCATCCTCTTTACCAATCTGAAATGTTAAAAACTGTTTTGTGGAGTCTTCATTTAGCTGCAAACTATGCATAGCTGTTCACACTTTGGTGGAAGTATATAAAACAGGATAGGTATATAACTGTAATTTCGAAAAAAGTCTAACTAAATTGTAGAAACTTTCAAATATAGAAAGAAATTAATTTGGCATGCACTACAAAACCAAAATTCATCAACATCCTACATAAAGTTAGGTACACACTGAAATATTTATAGCCAAACGGGGGAAAAAGTGCGCATTTTTCGAAAATTTCCCCTCTCCCCCCCATAATTTGGGTTTTCAACAAAAAATTGATGCAGTCACTTAGGGCCCCTAATGTTGTATGGAAACAGCATAAAACTTAAGATTTATTGCTGCTTCCAAAATTTTAGGAGTGAAAAAACGATCGCATCTTTGTCGAAAAAGTGCGCACCCACGGAAGGGGGGGAAATATTTTCGTTTTCACTTCACAGATGTGGTAAGTACTTGTATTAACACTTTAATTTGATAGAATTAAACTGTAATTTTGAAAAAAGTCTAAATTGTAGAAACTTTCAAATATAGAAAGAAATTAATTTGGCATGCACTACAAAACCAAAATTCATCAACATCCTACATAAAGTTAGGTACACACTGAAATATTTATTTGTTTATTTCAATTTGTGTATCCATCAATTTTCATTAGTTTATAGTAAACTAGATTATTTATGTCATCGATGTAAAATACAGTAAAGATACAACAACAGCACTTACTTGGCATTGTTTCTATGGTTTTGCTAACTTCATCATTTTCTGTAGCCATATTTGCATCTTGATTTCTCTGCTCTCCTTCTTCTTCATTTGTCACATCTGGTTCTTCTTGCAATAATTCTTCCTGAGCTTCTTTCTTCTCTTGAGCAACAACATCATCTTCCTCTGCATTTTCATCAGATGCCTTATCTTCGCTGGTTGCAACTTGAGTTTCCATTTCTTCTTCCAGCACCATGGAAATCAATTCTTGCAGCTGCTCGCGGACTTCATCTCTCTGCATTACCTGGTGTTGGATAACAAGAGTTTCATAAGACAATACTCAGAGTGAAAGTTTCAGCTAGATACTATTCTCTGTAACCTGGTATGGGCACGTACATCTTACCGGTTAGGCATCCCAATTTCAAATAAATGCAATATTTAGATCCCGTTTACATGAGATCGGTCCAGCATGGGATCGATCCGAAACTAGTACGGATCAGCTTTGCGTTTGCCTGGGAATGCTCAGGATCAATCTGCTAACTATGCTAATTTGGGATAACTAAGAAGAGCATTCCAGTTTGGGATTGATCCCGCTCTTGTCGCGTGTGGAGCAAATGATTGGATTGATCCCAAGATGGCAGGGATAGGAACCATGCTAATTAATTAATGCTTTGGAGGCATTTTCCATATGGTATTTCCATCCTTTGCTTGTCAGCTTTTGCTGGGGGTTTTGGAATTCCTTTGTTTGTTGCTATCTGTGTTTTTTTACAATAATGCAAAACAAAACATATAGTTTTGTTTGTATCTGGAGGTGAAAGTGGTCATAAGGGGTGTGGAAATAAAAGTGGTTCCATTTGGGTTTAATCCTGCCATGTCAGCGCAAATGTGGGATCAATCTGTGCACACTAATTTCGGAATTGGTCCCAAACTGGATCAATCCCATTTTGCTTGTGTAAATGGGGTCAACTGTTAAAGATCTTTAGTGTTTTGGGAGTTGGAGGATTTTGCATACATTGGCATTCTGATACGCAGCGCACAGTGCTTTCACAATGCTGGCTACTCTTTGGCTAGCTTACTACTGAAAGCAAACTTCCTCGTCAAAATTGAAAATTGTTGCTGGTTGACTGGTGGTGTTGCTGGTTGACTGGTGGTGCAGCAGACAGCAGATGATACTAAAAACTGTCAATTTATTGCTGCTCTTTCTAATGCATCATCATTTCATAGTGGATCCCACTAAAAATGGGGTAACAATAGGCTTAATGTAAATATCAAATCCATATCGCATATCTTTCTTTTTCCTGGACGGCCTGGTCTTTCGAGATGGGTCTTTCAAGCACTGCATAACATAACATTTCTAAATTTTTTAGGCCAACCAAACATCACATCAGAAAACAAAAAGCGGCGGCAAATCTAAATCAACCTAAACCATCTGCCCTCAACAAAATGCATACCAAAAACCACTTACTTTTTCATTCTCTTCATCAGTTAATTCTCTAGCACCACTTGATCTTTGCAGATTCTCAATCTGTCTCAACTTTTTCCTGAGTTTTCTGATTCTGTTGTCCTTTGTTGTTTGCTGTGTGTCCGCCATCTTCTCCAACGTGCGATGTCTGCTTCGAACAAAACAATTCCAAAATGGTACACCAGAAACATGGCGGCTACCTGCGGCTACTGGCCTTTAATTTAGCAGCCCCTAATTTATGATCTGAAGCCGTTGTTGGAAATCTAAAATATAGTTTTGACCGATCAAATACTCTACTACAACTCAACCAACACACTCTCAACACTAATAACTTTTGGAGATAGAGTATAAGTTAATTCTTTTATGTTCCCTTATTATTTTAAAACATTGATTTGAATTGGTCTGGACCACAGACCTAAACTAAAACAGCCAAGTCTTGATCCTACAGACCCGGGGGGGCTACTTCATTGTGAAGTCATACTGGACGTGCCGTTCATATGGGTTGGGTTATTTCATCTGAAATTCCCTACACATGGGTCCGATATTTGGCTTGATTCTGATAAAGGGGTTGGTATTTTAGGATTTTCTTACCAATGGGTCCCGAAAATGGGTCCCATGATGATTAGCCGCAAAAGGGCCGCAAAATTACCGAAAAATCTCTTTTTGCATTTTGCTGTTCTTTAAAAAAGGGTTTCAAAATCAACCAAATTCATACGCATGGGCCTAAAATTTCCCGATATTCATGCAAATGGGTTCGAAATTCTCGAAAATCGCGTCATACAAATGGGTCCTTTTGTTTAAGTCCAGATTCAGGTCGGATCATGGTCACAATGAAGTAGCCCCCCGGGCCTACAGAAGCACAAGCACCAAGCACTCATGAAGGAAGAACACAGCTATTAGGAACAAAATCTTGATTGGCTAAAAAAAAGTGAAACACCTCCGCGAATTGAGCCAAATAAATTACGTGAAAAGAACAACAAACGCAAATTAAGGCCCTCTTTACCGTTCTTCACAACATCTTTTTCTACTATGCAAAGAAATTTAGATATGAACCTATTACAAGTTCTTTTTTATAAGAAACTTGGATCAGGCCATAGTATTAAAAGTTTCTTAATTTAACATCAAAATTTCCGCATTTTAGTACTAAAAGTTTCTTAGTGTTTTTCTTATTTTTTAAATGCAGGCATTATCATGTTTTTCTTATTTTTTAAATGCAGGCATTATCATGTAGTTTTTCTTATTTTTTAAATGCAGGCATTATCATGTAGTTTTTCTTATTTTTTAAATGCAGGCATTATCATGTAGTTTTTCTTATTTTTTAAATGCAGGCATTATCATGTGGTTTTTCTTATTTTTTAAATGCAGGCATTATCATGTAGTTTTTCTTATTTTTTAAATGCAGGCATTATCATGTAGTTTCTAATACTGTTGCAGATATGTTTCTCCGGGATGTTTCTGGACATATAAAACATCAGATGGGAAGAAAAAGTGTTCTATTATGTTCAAAACATAAAACGGTTAATTAGCATTACTCAAAAATAGGAGTTCAACGACATATTTGCCATAATATCCTTGAATTCATCTTTTAAAAATTTCTTCTCAGACATAGTACTAGAGTTTCTTACAATTTTTGGCCATCTTAGTATTACTTATTAGTTTCTGATAAACCTGTTTCTTATATAAAAAAAACGTGTATTTCGCGGTAGAAGAGACGCAAAGAAAAAACACAGTGCCTATTATCAACAATGCTCGTTGTTAATAAATCCAGCTTGTTGTTTCAGCACTTCGAAATTGGATAAAGAGTTTAGATTAACTCATCAAAACCGTGGTTGTAAACTTCCGATGTGAAAACCTAGCATCCTGAGAACTTCATCAAAAAAATTTAATCAAAATGTCAAGTTGATCTTTTAGCTAAACTACCAGCATTGACTCTTTTTAACTCAATGAGATTTTATTTTAAACATGATTAGATGTGACTACAAACAATTATTTCTTGTTTCATAAATAGTTGATGGGATGGCTAAAATCTGTCAAGATTTATTGAAGCTTGTGATTTTAGAAGTCCTTCGTGGCTACTTGGTCTCATTATGGCGGCCAAAGGCTGTATGCTGTTAAGTTGCCGACCTTAATCTCCAAAAATCCTTGCAGCACACTTGATATTGATACCATCTCTACCCTCAAATCAACTATGGGAGCTGCAATATATTTTTTGGTAAACCACAAAATTGAAAACTATTTCAAAATCAGATACAATCCACAAAAGATAATGAAACTTTATCATCAGCTGTGTTCGAACTATGTAAGAACATGGTAAGAACAACAAAAGCCAAGCCTTTGAGGCTTTGGATTAGTTTGGTGGAGGCAAAGAGCGTGTGCGTGGTTCTGTAATCAGTGAACTTTATCAGTTTAATTTTTACTCATCCGGCAGATTAGATATTTCAAAGTTTCTTCTGTCTTCTTTAAAGTGAGTGACCTGATATAAAAGATGAGATCTCATAGATCTATAAATAGCTTATTGTATTTGATAATCTCGACACGTGAACTAACAAAACAAGGCCAGAGAAACAATGGCGTGTGCCAGTTTTTCTTTGTCCTACCTATAGAACCAAACAGACCATACCATTTAGCTCAGGTCATCCACTTTTATCCACAAGACTTGAGGAAAGGCAGTGTTTTCGTAGCCTGTTTACCAGACCCCATATTTACGAAAAAGTATGTCTGGTATTTATTTAATCTATTTTTCTGGAGTCTGGTAAAACAGGCTGTGTTTTTGGGACAACCGGTATGCATCGGGTAGGTAAAAACAGAGGTGTGAATGACGAGACGTGGTCGTCAAGTATCAATCAATGTCAGTTATCCTGGATGTAATTTTTCCAACGTTAGGAGTAATATTTTATTTCATTGAAACCAGCAATACCATGCTGAAGCTATAGACATTTTGTTTGAAACTATTTCTCAAAACTTCAAAATATATCTATCATAACTTTAGAACGGATTGACCTATTTTAGAGACAAAATCTTCTATTTGGGTGTGTTTGATTCATAATTCCAAACATAACAAATTCTGAAAACAGTAGAGAGACGGAAATATATTTCCCAATCAAACACAAAATCTTGAAACGGTAGGTTTCGGATTCACCACCAGGGTTTGCTAATGAACATAAGAATCTCTCCAAAGTCTGCCAAACCTTCTGCCTTTTAGAAGAGAAAGTTCAGAAGGCCTTCCAAACCTACCAAACCTACCGTTTTGAGAATTTTTGAGTCGAAACCAAACACTAATTCCGAGTCTACCAAGCCAAGTATACCGTTTTCAGAATTGGTACCAAGGTGTGTTTGATTGTTAATTTCAAACCTACCAAATTCTGAAACAGTAGACTTCGCAGAGACGGAAATACATTTCCCAATCAAACACACAAATCTCACAACAGTAGGTTTGGATTCACTATGTCACTATGGCGGTTTGCTATAATGAAAACGGATGCTCTGCCTTTTGGAGTAGAAGGTTCTGAAAGCCTTCCAAACCTTCCAGACCTACCGTTTTGAGAATTTCGGTGTCAATCAAACACAAATTTCGAGTCTACCAAGTCTACCGTTTTCAGAATTTCCACCAATTTGGACCACTATTTATACCAGTCATATTGATTATAAAGTGTTATCCAGTTGAAATAATTATATACATACATACATGCAAACACACCCTTAGTCTTGCTACCATAGAAACTGAGTCATTGTTCATTAAAATATGGTTCATAATTCAAGGTTGTAAATTTCGGGCAACTGGTGGTATTACTATTTTCCACTCCAGTAGAAATATCCCGTTTGTCCTTGTTAGATCTTCTTCTGGAATGTCTCCAATCAGCAATTCATACAGGTACCATACGTCGAGATATGATCACAGCTACTCCAAGAACCTTTTGGTGGGTAAATTCTTTTCCTCCCTTGATTCCGATCGGTTTCAAGGAAATATTCTTCTTCGTCTTTCATGGAATCCATGACATTTTCTACATGTTTTCATTCCATAGGCTGATAAATTCTGCAAAGAAAACAAGTCAGGTATGAGGTCAATCTAAAGGCAACAGTGCAAAATACGTGTTACAAAACAGGTATATGAGGAACAGAAACGTTTAAATCTAAATAACTGCTGGAAATAAAAAATGATTTAAAAGAATTGAACATAGAGATTTCTGAAAAACAAATAGGCAAGTTGACAAGCAAAGAATGGAGAAATATGATAATAAATAGAATAACATCATTACTACAAAGAGTTATTAAAGAATGTAACAAAACGAAATTGAGACTCATAAAAATAATTGTTTTGGAAAAAAAGAATATATTGCCTATAAAGATGCAGCAAATTTATTGTTGCTCAAACTAAACATGACTGACTTAAAAGCTAACTATAAAGGAATATATGAAAATGCCTTATGCAGAAGGTGTGGAACTCAAGAAGAAAACATTGAACACATATGGCAGTGCCAGCAATTTATAGAATGATCTCCAAAAATAAAAAATCTACTGAAAAGTAATTCAGCAAAACTTGTAAAGATAAAAAAATGGTTGACATATTTCTATCATAAAAGGAAAAAGAAAACACCAAGACATATATAGTTAGATTACCATGCCTGTGTTACTGGTTCAGTTCTAAATGTAATGTTTGAAGAACATGTAACTTGTAACTGCTCCGGAATGGAGAATTAGGTTGATATTATTATTAGCATAGGCTTCAAATCTTTAAAAAGGTGGTGTCAATTGCTATTGTGTCTTTCTTTAAAAGGAAATTTAAATGTTTTGCTGCAATAGACAATAACGCTAAAGATGGCAGCCGCGCAAAGCATGCTGGCACAAAGCTACCTGACGACCACCTAACGACATACAAATTTTGGTCTGCCATTTTGACTAGCTAGCTGTGGTAAAATTTGGAACAAGTAATCAATGTAAACAGATAGGAAAATTTTGTAATTCGAACGCGAATCTTTAATTAAAACTTCAATTCGAATCAAAACTTTACTTATTCTGCTTTGGAAAGGTTTCCTTTCGAATAATGTTGCATTCGAGTTCAAGGTCGATTCGAATTCAAGCTAGCTAGTCGAAATGGCGGACTGACATTGTTATGTCGTTAGGTGGTCGTCAGGGAGCTTTTTACTAGCATGCTTTGCAGCAACACACAACAGAGTCTTTGGAGCCACCATCTTTATTCTTTAGCGTTATTGTCTATTCTAGCTTGAAATTTTTGATATCTTAATCATTTTCATAAATACAGCTTTTTCCTTTTTGGAAAGAATTGAAGCAAATCTTTCAAGAAGTATCGTATAATCCAAATTAATGGAGGAAAATTGACTGGAAGTCTTAAAAAACCCATAGAATGCGAGGATCTACAAGGTAGCAACCACAAGTCTGGCATTCTTCTTGTTTACGATCTAGACATTTGATGACGTCACAACCTCAAACGAATTGGAGTGTATAAAATGCTGTAATTTTCAAAATATTCAAGAAATCAAAAATTGTTCAGGGTAGGATTACAGCAAAGCACCTCAAGTTCCTTTCGAACCATTAATTGCAAAGAAAAAAGTAATAGTCATTCACGCCAGCTTGTTTGTATGTGGGGCCGAGGCTACGTGCTGCTTTTTTTTTATTATATGCATTTTCTACCATGGGGACCAGACTCATTTTGAGTCTGGTGCACAGGGTAGCATGCTTTGTTCTACTTGAAATCACTAACATTCTTTAAACATGCCAAAAAGATCATGAACAAATTGAAAGTTGACCTGAAATTTCAAAAATAAGGCTGCTTGGCAAGATCTACGGAACATTTACGATGCATTAAAAAACCTCCAAATATGGTTCTTCAAACTAATACTCCTAAAAAGTAATTTGATCTTTGAAATAAGTGAACAAAAACTGTATAAAGATATCGTCAAAACAAACTTTGCAGATTTTTCCAACGTTGAAACATTTGTCTTGACGTGCAGATTTAAGATATTACATAACAAGTACGCCCTGAAATTCGCTGTTGCTAGTTGCCTTATTCTGGAAAAGTCACTGGAAAGGAACAGATGTTTCTTTTGTGCTTATGGTCAAACAGCTATATTCCCTCGCTATGCACAGTCGATGATGGGCACACTATTATCAGACACTCAGTTAGCAACATCGAATTGAAACAACGAAGAGCAAAGCTATGAAGGTTGTACTGAATAGAAAATTGAAATTGAAAAGCACAGGATAATGAAAAGAAGTTCAGACAATCTTCCTGCGTTAACTACTTAAAAATTCTGACAAAGATAGCTTCAACTTTAATGCAGACAGTTAGAGTTAAATTATGATACCTTTGTGGCAAATTTTATCAAGGACTTTAGGCCTGTTTTCAAGGGGATGGATATGAAACATTTTTCTAAAATCTCTTGTAACAGACAAAATCGGCTAAGGTTTTTTTTACCCATTTCAAGGCATGTGACCATACTCTTGGGAATTTTCATTATTTTGAGCTGTCGCAACCCTGACCTGACATCTTCTTAATTTCAGACATATTCTAGTACAGTAGTTCTTTTTAGTTTCTAATTGTGTGTAGTATTTATGTCTAATTGTATGTAGTTTAATATTTTTCATGTATTATTACTAAAATCGTTATGTGTAACTCTTTTTAATCGTATAATTAGTTTTTAACTTTGTTGGATGTTCTTTATGTAATGGCCCTTGGGTAGTCATGATATTTTGCTCCTCGGGGTATCGCCCTTGTAGTGTTGTAAAGTAGTTCGTAAGTAGTGTCTTAGGTAATTCATCTTTGTAAAATTTTATATTGAATTTATATAAAAAAAATAATTCAGTATTATTCTACTTTTGGCATTCAACGCACAAGTTTTCATGGCACTAAATATTTTAAAGAAGTTAAAAGATGTTTCATCAAGAGATTGATCACTTAACTTAAATTGGGTGTAAACAAACCTTAGAAGATTGGGTCTATTTGAGAATAATGAGATCGATTTTGATAAAGTAAATTTTTACCTCAGTTGAAATGATAGCTAAAATAAGAATATCAGCTTGTTAGAACCTAATAAATGGCTTGACAGCTACAGGCTTCCAAACATATTAACATTCGCTGACTCACTCTGTATATACCATATAATACTACATAATACCAGTATTGATCTCAGGATTCCACTTTGTAAGACCTCAAATGGGCAACGGAGCTTTTCCTATCGAGGAGTTTCTGTTTGGAACCAGTTGAGCTATGAAATCAAAACTGCTCCTTCGCTAGCTACTTTCAAAATGAGACTAAAATCGTTCTTGAAAGATCAAAGAGGTTGATCTTCTAAACCAACGTTCAGCGCATACGTATGAGTTCTGAGTCCCTTTCTTTTTATAAATTTTCTTTTCTTTTATATAGGATATTAAAGTTGATTATATTAGCAATTCATGTATTAGGTTAGTTTGTTTTTAAGCAGGGCACATTGTAAATCAGTTATTTAAATTTTACTGAATATATTTATCCTTTTGAAACAAATCAAATCAATATATAACACGTTGAACTTACCTTCGAAGTCGATTCGTCCATCTCCATCTTTATCAGCATCTTTTATCATTTTATCGATGACATCATCTGTTACATCACTGCCTAACCTATGCATTACACTTTTCAGTTCTTTTCGATCAATGTATCCATTTTGGTCTTGGTCAAATACGTCAAATGCATCTCGCATCGCATCTTCAAGCTGAATTGATTCTTTTCTTGATTCAATTATGTTGATAAACTCTGTTAATTCTATTGCTCCAGTCCCTAAAATGAAAATGGGAAATTTCACTTTTGTTTCAAATTGCAAGCTTTTAGATAGACTGTTCAACAATGACTTTCAAGTATGCCACTATTCTAATTGATAAAGGTACAGAGACAAATGAAGTACATCTCAAATTTGAACTAGAATTCACAGGAAATGATACACAAAAAGTGTAACATTAAAATATGATGACGATAAACATGATACCCGCAGCGGCGTGGCCAGGACAAATTAACTGGGGGGGTATTCAAACGAAGGGGTCTCGGGGCGAAGCCCCCAGGAAAATTTTTGAGGACACGCCCTTTACTTTGGCTTAGAACGCTTCTCTCGATCCCATCTCTACCAATGCCATTGGAAACTTTGACAATTTTGTAACAGTTTTCTATGAATCACCATCTTTGGGAAATTTTTGCGCAAAGACCTTATACTTTGTCCTAGAATGCTTATGCTTCTCGCAATCCAGTATTTGCTTGACCCCGAAATGGAAGTCTTTAAAATTCTGTGATAGTACGCCTGGGAAAATTTTCTAAAATACCACCTTTACTTTGGCTTAGAATGACACTCCCGGTCACCTTCCTGCATTTCTTGGAAAAATTCTTACACACCCTACCTATACCCAGCGACTTTCTCCTCGTTTTTGAAAGAATCTCGAGGACCATCTTTTCACAGAAGTGGGGGGGCAAATGCCCCCCCATCCCTCCCCGTGGCCACGCCACTGATACCCAGACAAAGAATGTAAACATGTGGAATTCAAATACTTTCATTGGATGGGCGCCTATTCGAGGGGGGCTTATTAGTTAAAACATCACCTTGGGTGGGCAGGGCCGTACACAGCATAGAGGCAGCAGGGGCAGTTGCCCCCTACAAATCCAAGGGTGGGCATGTGCTGTGTTTTTGGTGGTCCAATGTATGTCTTGGAAAAACGATTTCACATACCCATTTTTCAGCGAACCAGTAAAAATTGTGCTGTTAAAAAGACTGGTCTTGAGGACATACATTTTTATAATACTCCGATAAAACCCAATTTTGAGGAAAAATATTGACCAACATCCAAGAACATGAACAGTCCAAGTTAGTTGCAAAATGATATTGTTGAAAAGAGTTCAAAATAAACCTGATTTTAGGGACAGACATTAACATAGTATGGGAGAAATAAACCGGTTATCTGGACATAAATAGGACCACTGTCCTCACTGCAACATGCCCACCCTTGCAAATCCCAATAGAACAATAAAATTTGCTGTAATTTTGACCAGATTTGAAGACAAATTTGCCATCTTAAATATTTTGAGCTGTGTACGGCCATGAGGGTGGCGGCTTGTTTGAAGGTGGAGCATTGTCGAGGATTTACGGTGATTATAATTTCTTGGGGTGGCAAGCTAAACTGGTATACTTTTAAGCACTGGTTAGAAGTACATAGAGAAAAAACGTAATACTATGACTAACTATTGTAATCGATTTCTCTGACAAGTGCCTGTAATTCTTCATCATTTAAGATATAACCAAGTCTTTCGAACACTTTCCCAAATTCTCCTGGGGATATTTTTCCATCTTTGTTCGTATCAAATAGAGAAAACATTTCCTTCACATCTAATGAGAAAAAGTCAAATTTTACAATAAGTAAAGGACGTTTCCAATCCTTTTCGATCAGAAAAATTGGCTAATAGTAGCAACATTAATCTATGTATAGTTTGGTACAAGGGGCCGACAGCACGTTAGCGGACCAGATTTATGTCAGATCTCTCAGGAACGAATTTGATCAAATACCCTACTAACCCTAACTAGATCCTAACTAACCCTAACTAAAACCCCTAACTAAACCCTAACTAACCCTAACTAAAACCCTTTTTCCAACCTAACCCTAACCCTTACCCCATGACACATAACGTGCCGATATTGAAAGCTGGTCCGCTAAAGTGCAGACTAGCCGGTACAAGTTAGCTAGAATTACCGCTGAATTAGCATGCAATATGCAAGATGAATAAGGAAGGAACGTTGCTTTTAAATATTAAAACGTACGGCTAAAGAGCTGAAGAAAACTTCAAAGCTTTGAAGAAATTGATCTTTTTTTATAAAGCAAAAGTTTTGAATATCTGTGTTGTATAGCTTACGAGAGAAATCCTCGAATTTGCAGTTTGTGTCACTTGTTAAGAACTTCATTTTTATGACCGAGCTTCAACCTACTGTTGAAAATGGACCAAGGTGATAATTCTATAGATGAAAAAAAAATAAAGGACAGCGCTTTGGTAGTCTCATTATGAGTTCCAAACTGAACATCGTTTACCACAAGTAGACATGGGGCTCTAGTAAGCCATCTATTAGCTGTCTGAAGCTTATTAGCCATCTATTAGCTATCTGCAACCTGCAACATGTGACCGATGACCTGCGACCTTTTTTCAGTAGTCTACGGCTGGTGACCGGTGACCTTCGACCTGTTCTCAATTCCAAAAGAAGACCACCAGTGTTTACCTGCTATTTCATGTTCAGTCAAGTTCGCCAGTGCCTAAAAATATAAAAGAATTATTAGAAATTCAGTGTCTTATTCGATGTAAAAGGATCAGAATTTTAGAGACGACAGCTTTCCTTGAAGAAATGCCCAATGCTTGAAAAATAGGCCTGGTGCTCCTAAATCACGTTTGATGTTTATAGCTAAAAAGAAATTTTGCTTTTTGAGACAGAAGGTTTTTCAGTTAGATTAATCTCCAAACATCACATTTTGAAGAAATTTCTAAACCAAGAATTCGGATTGAGCTTATTAAGGAAAAAAGTAGGATTTAAACCTCTTGAGACGTCTAGCATCAAAGGTCAAGGGGTGACCGATGAATAGGTGTTTTGTTTATCGAAAACTGTTAAATTTAGCACGAACGCAATAGACAGCATTAGTCGGCTACATTTTATTCTGATATTGCTTTGAAATTTGAATAAAACGGATCTATATGGTTTAAACGTTTCTGTTTTGTTGATGATTGTCCTGGGGGGTGCAATTGAGTACCAAAAGCACTGGCATTCTTGTCCAGAGATTAAGAAATTGACCCTTTTCTCTAATTTTACAAAAACCAAAACAGCCCTCTATCTCTGAGAATAGGCCTTTTAGCTATTCTTCAAAAGAATCTAGATTGAACGATATTCTTATACATTTTGTAGAATGTTCGAATGTGCACAACAGTGATAGAAGCTCTAGCGCCACTCAATCGAACCCTTTCGTATACAAATGTATAAAAATACCGCTCGATCCAGAGTCTTTCGTATAATAGCTAAATGGTCTATTGCTGGTGATAGGACCCCTTTTCTTAAAAACTCCGATTCATCTAGAGAAATGTGTGTCGTTGCTCGTTGTTACCCCTGGTACAGACAACATAATATATTTTACATTCAAATCACAAAATGTCTTTGTTGACGACATTTTCTGACTATTTTAGATTTCTCTGACAAGGTTGATGAAAAGACCCCTATTTTCTCAATCTAGGTCCAAGATTTTTATTGAAAATTCACCCCTTCCTCAGAGAAATCATAGACACGCCTGCAAGATATACATTTACATCATATGCAAAGCATAGCCTTTGCTTGGATAGCTTTTTCCAGTTATCCCCCCATAACGATTTCATGGCATGTGGAAGGAGAATTTTTGTAGCAATTATAGAGGAATGTTTTCTTTCAAACTATGATATTGCATCCTTTGATATTGAGCTGTCGGCATATATATTGGTGATGCGATTGCAGTGCTCTACAAGCATGCCGTAACATGCTTCACAACTTTATCAACATGAACTTCCTAGATTTCCAACAAATTTCACAAACCCAGAATTTGCCACACTTTCAAGTGTACTTCGCTTCAAAATCGTTGTACCTTCCAAAGCTGGGTGGCAAGTATCACACTAGTATTACGCAGCTTAAAATGACCAGTATTTCACACCTTAATTTACATTAGAAAAATCTGGAATAACATAAAAATCCGTGTGATTTCATGTAATAGTAAATCACAAAGTATTGCATGTAATATTCCGAAGGACATCTTACACTCGATAAATACGGATGCTTTGAAATCTTAGAGCTTCTTCTATCTATAAGGGTTTTCTGAGAACCTCCAGAGGCAACGTGTTTTAAGCTCCTGATTTTAAGGTCTTCAAGAGTTTGTCTTAGCACCTCTATTTTGTTGACTGTAAGCCTATGCCATGCGTTGTATTTCACTCGTGTTTCACATGCACGAGATCGCTACATTCTATGGTTATAATTTAATGTCTATAGTTTACATGTTTAAACCAATCAGATTTTGTAAATTTGTGCTTTTAACCACTCAGAGCCCTTTCCTGAACCCAAACAGAGAAGTGAAAGTATCGCAGTCATGACTTCCAAATTTAATAGGCCTATTTCATTTTATTACATACTTGACTTACCATTTCTGAACCTTCTTTCAAACTTGTTAATGGAATCTTGTTTTACGCTCCAACCAGCAGAATCATTAAACTGTAACTCGGATCACGCAAAATCATCAGAATTTATAACATACATCAACATGGCAACTCACAAATAGCATGTTGCCTGAACGTGAAACTCGTTTTATTTGATTCTCGAATTTTCTTGCTGTTTTGACAATGTAAACAACGCAATGAGCAAAACTGATCAAAAACAATTGCCAAGGGGGAGGAATGAATGTATAGATTAAATTTAATCCTACTGGGAGACATTATGACGAGGACACTATTTTAAGCAGCGAAACTCGCCCACCATGACATCGGTTTTCAATTTTTGCTATTTCATTTCTATTTTTAGTTTGTGAGACATTTTAAGATGTGAAGATTTAAGAGGTTAGAGAAATCCGAAAAATAAACAATTTTGAATACGGCAAAAGTTGTTAGCTACTGAAAAGAAAATTGTGAAAGGACAAGAAAATTGAGTTTCAGAATATTTCACATTATCTCAAAACTGTACACATTTATTACTTGTTGCCCCCTTTTTTACTCTTCTAGAAAGAATGTCAGATATTTTTTTGTTACAAAAACAGTTCTTATTAAGTTTTATCAGATTGTATCTTGAACTCAACCGCCTCACTATTAACTTAGCTGACTGACGTATGACTAACTGACTGACATGTGAGCCCATGTCTCTTGTTTCAAGCTAATCTGGTACTGATAGTGAGACTAAGTAGAGCTGACCGACCGACCGACCGACCGACCGACCGACCGACCGACCGACCGACCGACCGACCGACCGACCGACCGACCGACAGACAGACAGACCGACCGACCGACCGACCGACACCGACCTACAGACATACAGACCTACAGACCTATAGACCTATAGACCTATAGACCTATAGACCTACGGACCAACCGACAGCCTAATTGATTGACTGTCCGACCAAATCTTTAGCCTGCGTGCAGCCTCAAACTCCTAGGAGGAGTTTGAGGCTGCACGCAGGCTACCAAATCTTCTGATCAGCTGTAATCAATCAGTCCATCAGACCGTCAGTCGGTCAATTTGTCTGTCGGTGCAAGTCAGTCTGTGATCTGTCTGTTTGCCAGTCTGTGCGTCTGTCCGTCTATACATTTTGCAATCCGCTGAATAGCCCTTTCCAAAGACGGACAAATCTTTTCATATTCAATTAAAATTTTTACAAAAACGAATTACTTAAGACACTACATATGAAGTAACTACTTTACAAACGCTACAAGGACGATACCACGGGGAGCAAAAGACCATGACTGCCCCGATTCGATTTGAATATAGAAAGACAAATCGTCTTGACGAACAAGATGTCTGGCACGTTTTGCCTAATGTGAAATTAAGTCGGACTTCTGACGACTTGTCGGTGTAGGCAAACAAATTTTCTTCGAGATCTCGTCTGGATGGAAGAAAAATAGATGGAAAAAATCAGACGACTTGTAGACATAAATTTGTGTCCGTTCCATCTCATACGACTTTTCCATTTAGAAGATCTGTTCGTCTTCTGGTGTGGCGAGGAATATAGGCTGAGTCATTGGTAGTCATGGCCAATTGTATCATTCACACTTCCAGTATTTTACGTGCTTCAAAGAAACAAGATGACAAACAATTGTGTTATAACTAACTTCGGACAATTTTCCGACGGAAGGAAGAGACTCATTATTTTGTTATTATAAGGTTTGAATTTTGCATTCGAAAGGGTGAGTCAGCAAATATTCTTCAAAGGATGAAAACCTTATTCTAATTCATTCTAAAGGGCGAATCTTGTTTCAGTTTCTAGACGTCTATCCTCAATTCTAGAGAATACTGTACCCCTGGTGTTAGACTCATTCATAGCCCAAAAGAACGCTTGACTTCATGGTGTGTCTGATCTGATACACAGGGTAATAAAATATTCACATTCAAAACATTCTGAATTTTGAATTTTGTTTCGTGCAACGAAACTTTGAGAGACGATTTGGAAATCAAAATGTCGTTGATAAAGTGCTCTTAATTGATCTCTTTCTTCAAAACGTCACGGGATTATTGTTTTGAACGAAGCATTACGATGTTTAGCAGGGGGCCTTTAGAATACAGGAAAGCAAAACTAAAAACGACATCAGCTTAGCTTTGACTACACATGACATCTTTGATGCTTGTAAGCCATTAGAAAAACAACGTTTTCTTGTATGGATAATGCTGGAGCCGTTAATCGAGCCTTTTTAATTGGATGCACTAAATTATGACAAAAACTCCTTGTAAATTGATGTTTAAAGTACTGCATTATAGAGGCCTATAGACAATCAACGCAGCTAGAAATTATCGTACATCACAAACTTTAAGCAAATCAGAAAAAAGAACAATTGAAATAAAAACAAAAAAATTAACTTGAATCAAACAGAAAAATGCTCAAAATTAAAAGAAATTAACGCGAATCAGAGAGGCAAACACTTGCGATTAAGAAAATAGACGCAAATCAGAGAGGAAAACACTTGAAATTAAGAAAATAGACGCGAATCAGAGAGGAAAACACTTAAATTTAAGAAAATAGACGCGAATCAGAGAGGAAAACACTTGCAATTAAGACAAATTAACACAATTGAGAGAGAAAAACACTTTAAATTAAGACAAATTAACACCAATCAGAGAGAAGAATATATAAATTTAAAAGAAATGAACGCACAGAGGCTAGGAAATGAATGCGAAAATACGAAACGAATTTTACTATACAGAAAACATATTTTCAATTCACCCCGTAATTCACAACTTTTGAAACAGAACAATTTTGACAACTTCAGCCAAACCAAACTTGAGCTTAACAGAACAATATGCTGGAAGACACCAAGAAACAAGTGATAATGTCGTTGGAATCTTCTAGAATCCATTCACACTTGCAACTCACATTAAACCAGGTTGTCAAATGTTGCGTTATAATTGGTTAATTTAGCAACTCGAATTCATTTGATTGGTTGAAATTAACCTGGCTTGATAAGCTGGCTTAACTGTGTTGTACGCAAAAAGTTTGAATTCAAGGGTGTGTTTGATTGGTAATTCCAAACCTACCAAATTCTGAAAACAGTAGACTTCGCAGAGATGGAAATATATTTCCCAATCAAACACAGAAATCTTGGAAACGGTAGGTTTCGGATTCATCAACATTGCTAATAAAAACGAGAATCTCTCCAAAGTCTGCCAAACCTTCTGCCTTTTGGAGCAGAAGGTTCAGAAGGCCTTCCAAACCTACCAAACCTACCGTTTTGAGAATTTCAGAGTCAATCAAACACACATTCTGAGTCTACCAAGCCTACCGTTTTCGGAATTGGTACCAATCAAACACACCCCAAGAGACTTAGATCAACGTGAACTTTGGAAATTCATGTTAATTTCGACCAGAGTTTATTTTTTATACTGAGGTAGACAAGCAAATGTGCTCTTCAAACTTCCTTAAATTTTTGTAGACTAGCTACACTAGTCCCTCAATTTCGATGTTGTTGTTGTTGTTGTTGCTGATGGCAAGTGACATATCAATTCCAAGGAGCATGCAGAGATTGTGTAGCCAGTCTAAATTTTTTGGCCATCGTAGTACTAGTTTCTTATTAACGAATTTCTTATAACAAAAGACGTGCATTCGCCCTCTTATAGAAATCATGTCTTTCGATCGCAGATGGAAGATGGAAAAAGGGGTCTCAGGCGCATCGCTGATGTTCTTACGACAGTTAAGCTTTTATGAGACTTTGTCGAATTGTCCGTATTCTGGTCTCCTAATGTTGCAGAACGATTGATTTAATCCAACCTACCTTCTCAGATTAGACTAACAATTTTGCATTGCTAAAAATGATACTAGCATCAAGTATATGCAACTAAGCATTTATACACAATTTATAAACGATGTAAATACAAAATTTCTATCAACTCTGCTACAAACGATACTGATTTACGTTCATATTTAAGTCTACAGTCAACATTTGATAATGTCTTCAGTTCACGCGTTCTGCAGGATGTACTGCACTCATTCTGCAGTCTGTATCTTACAGTTGGAGTCCATGTATACCGGTATACCCGATGAGTAAAAAAGTTTAGACGTTTGTGAGCCTGAACAATGCTCCAAATCTTTAAAAGGTTGCGGTAAAATTCTATCATCTCTTTTCTTTTAGTTGAATGGCTTAAAAGGAACTTAAGGAAATTTGCTGTAATATTACTGTGAACGTTATTGTTTTTTTTAGCTTGTGACGGCATCAAATTTCTAAATCGTAAACCAATACGGTGACAAATTTCTGCTTGTCAACATATTGTAGACCTTCATAAACTATAATTTTCTTGAAAATTAAATCAGTTTTTCTTTAATTGGTTTTGAAGCTACGATCATTTTGATTTTTTCAAAATTGTGTTTAAAATTCTTTCGACAAAAGAAAATCTTCATCATTTTGAAATTAGTCAAGATATCAAAAAAGTTCACGGTAGAATTATAGCAAAGTACCTTAAGTTCCTTTCAAGCAAATCAATTCAAAGAAAACTGCAACAGAATTGTATACCTCTTTTCTTAAAGCTTTCAAAGATTTGGAGCCTATCTGAACATGAATTGTTAAAAAATTAGATCAAGTCATCAAGGATTCTAGGCTTGTTTTCAAGGATTCTGAGATCACTTATTTAAAAAAAAATTGCTTTCAACTTGAAAACAAAACGACCGATTTTACCCAACTACATTTTCATACCTAAGTCGACATAATAGCATAGCCTCCAAATCTTTAACAAACATTGCACGGATGGTTAATGCATCTTTCGTTTTATTTTATGGCTTGAAAGGAACTTCAGATACGTTTCTATAATCCTACATGCAGCACTTCTAATATCTTGATTATTTTCAGAATTACAGCGGTTTTTTTTTCTATTGAAAGAACTCTTGAAAAGTTTTGAAAAAAATTAAAATAATCATAGATCCTAAACAAAAATACGAAAAACGGTACAATCTTCAAGAAAATTATAGTTTATGAAGGTCTATAATATGGCTGCAAGCAGAAATCTGTAGCTTTTCTAGTTTACAATTTAGCAATTCGATGACGTCACATTCTCAAAACTGGCCCAAGCGAAGAAGACGCTGTAATTCTGAAAATAATCAAGATATCAGAACTGCTGCATGTGGGATTATAGAAACTTACCTGAAGTTCCTTTCAAGCCATTAAATCAAACAGAAGATGCATTAACCATCCGTGCAATGTTTTTTAAAGATGCCAAAGATTTGGAGGCTATGCTCGACATGATAGAAAAATATTGATGATCAGTTTGAAGGAATCAAATAGAGAATTAGAAAACTAGGGTCAAGTTCACACGATACCGGCACAATTTCAAAACAGCAGAGAATTTCACGTCACCAAATTCTTTACAATCTCCACGACAAAGAGGCTGGATTTTGACAGTGAAGAAATATTTCTAAACCTACTAAACCAAAGAATCAATCAGCCTCGATTCGAAAGCGGCGAGTGTTTCCATCATTTCAAGTGTTCACATGACGATGTTTTCAAAGTGTGCCGGTTAGAGTTTTGTATTCAGATAATGACTTTTCAAACTCTTCCATTTTCAAATTGTGCCAGCACAATGCTGTTTTCGTGTGAAAAAACGGGGGATCCGTAAGAATTTTGTCTCGTTTTAAAATTGTACCGGCATCGTGTGAACGTAGTCTAAGGCTCACAAACTTCTATTTTTTGCCGCACCCAGTATTACACCACCTGTATTCCACACATCATGTAACTTGTAGTCCACTCATTACAGAGTCAGCACTCCACGCAATACACCCAATACACGCGCACAACAGTCGTGGCCAACATTCTGATTCAGTTTGCAAACTGATTGATTGATTGTCTTTATGAGGATTATACTGATGTAAGCATCTGTACGAATTCTAGAAACAGAGATCATAATATGTTATGGCCATGAACTTGGTTACTGTATTCTTTGAAATGTGTGTATCGGCTTTTCTTCAATTTAATTCATTCCGACTTCATAGCTCAGAAAGTCTTGTCCGAAGGCAAAGAAGAAGGCGTATTTAAGACTGTATCTTTCATCTCACAGTCCCCTTTTTTCTATTCTACTATGCGTGATCAACAAAGTTTAAAATTTGGAACACTCGATAAGCTATAACTCTGTGAAAGTCTGCATCTTTTAAGCAAGCAGTTCTTATTTCGTGGTTCTTCGAAAAATTGTCTGGACAAGGTAATAACTTTATGTTTCCATTGCTGAATTTGCATGAAATGACATCTCAAATAACTGATCTTGGGCCTTACTCTTCAAGAGCCATTGTAATTCTTGCTCCATACCAACACTTATTCGATTTTTCTTTATGATTATAGCATCACGTGATAGTGTGCCTTCGATTCTGATATTTAAAACGAAATTAATTGCTTAATACCCCATTCACACTGGCCAGTTAAACCGGCTTAAAATAAACCTGGTTATTGAATGCTGCTTTCTAATTGGTTGAACTTACAAATCGAATAAATCTGATTGGTTAAAATTTAACTTGGGTTAGACGAAGCTGGTTTAACTGTTACAGAGTGAATGAGGTATANGCGTTCTAATTGGTCGATCCAACAAATCGAAGGCATTTGATTGGTTAAAATTTAACCTGGGTTAGACAAAGCTGGTTTAACTGCTTCAGTGTGAATGAGGTATAATATAGACAAAAAATGAACTGATGCATTTACCAAGTACGCTTCAAGACCTGGCAGCTCTAAAAAAACAGCTTGATTTGCTAACCTAAATGTAACCAAAATACAAGATACATCTGAAAAACGATTTGGACGTTCTATTTGCAACAAAAATAAATTCAGAGCTTGGTTTAGTAATCGAATTTTGGTGATTTTTAAATAAGTTGGGACTCCTGGTATTCCAAAAATCTGATTTACCTTCATAGCAAATTTGTCCATCACCATCAATATCAATTTCTCGTATCATTTCATCCACTTCATCTTCTGAAAATATTTCACCCATTTCCAACGCTGCATCTTTAAATTCTGCAACACTAATAGACCCGCTCCCATCTGCATCAAACACTCGAAATGCGTCTCTCAACATGTCTTCATCACTGAAGTCCTTCATTTTCATTGCCATCATGCATAAGAATTCAGGAAAGTCGACAATCCCATTTCCTATGTATAGAATATAAAAATGATTGTAAGAGTCACTTCTCATACCAGGTGCGCCAAAAAAAGATTCAGGCGTTTGAAACTTCGAGGAACTAAGAATATTATATCGATTGGAATTAATCGAATTTAGGCTGTGAGGCCAACCTCGTCCCCAGGGCACGCAGGTTAGTCGAACTATGCTCAACAACAACAAAACCGCAGTATATTTTTTCATTTTTCTCGTGCTTTTTGGAGCACGAAAAATCCTTTTAGGAGAACAAAAAATCCCACAATCAGACTTTGGAGCACTGAAAATATAGGCAAATTCGACTTTACCAAAATTCCTTGGTTGCAAAATGCGTGGAAAAGGGCTATCCCTCAAGAGTTAAAAAAAACTTTATATAAACAAGAGTTAAAATGGAATTAAATTGAATAGTTTTGTATTTCATCTATCAAGCCAAATTAACAATTTGAAGATTAATTACAATCGAATTTTTGTAAATTTTCAAAAGTGTAAATTTGTTTAGGACACTCCAATCCTGATTTCTAGCTCAAAACAGTGCAATGGCGCCTGCCTTGTATGAATTGGTTTTATTCACAGCACTGTTTCGTGACATAGTACATGGAGCAATGGCTGTCCTGTTAATCCGTGTATAAAATTTTCTTTACTTACAGTAATATTGAAAAATCGCGCTGTCTGGTTCCATGTGGTCATCTCTTTTAATAGTTGATATCGCATCACATCAAGACCTGACTTTGAAACCACACAATTATTCTTACGTCATCTTATGTCGTCCTGTTCGCAATTGCTCTGTGTACTATGTCACGAAGACAGTGCTGTGAATAAACTCAATTCATATAAGGTAGGCGCCCTTGCTCAAAAGAATCCACAGGAAAGTCATCAGGTGAAACTCTTTTTGGTTTAATTTCACAGAGTGCAGATTTGGCAGCCTATGTTGGCGGGGGAGTGTCGAGGCGGCACTTAAGAAGCTACGATTTCATAACAGTAGCATCTGTTGCTTTTCGAAACTTCGAAACAGATCAAACAGGATTTGCCTCAAAATCAGGTACATCACAGTAACACCGAAGATCACTACCTTATAGCCATCGCTAAGACATATAATTTCTCTAATTTTGAGCCACTCCTTGACACAGTTAGACGTAAAATTATTTTGATATTTGCAGATAACTCGAATTTCAGTGACTTCATAACTTACTTTCTGGCTCAGGCAGTCTACTTATTAGATTGAGCACCCGGAGATGTGCATGCTGATGGGGTCTCAAATTCAGCAACAAATCCGAGAGAGGATTATACCTTTCATACTTTGATGCCACGACAGGAATGTCGATAAATCTAATTTTTCCAGAACCGGTCGCAGAAACGAAAAGAGCATCGACTCTAGTAGTTTTGTTGCACCTTATTCCAGGACAGGTATTGCCTTTCCTTCCAGGATAAGTCCAGATATTTTTCTTTTGACAGGCACATCCCCGTTGTTTCCTGCCAAGGTACACCCTCCAGGTTTGCTACTGCAGTGGTTTTAATGTTCAAACTCTGACAAATCTAGATTTGCAAAGCAACGTACCGTCGAAATCAACATCATTGATAATATCTTGTAATTCCTCTTCTGTTGGATTCTGTCCCAATGTTCTCATCAAATTTCCCAATTCTTTTGTTGTGATGTATCCTGTACCAGCTTTGTCAAACAATGAGAATGCCTCTTTGAAATCTAGAGGAGGAGAAACAACATGATTTTCTTGTAAGAATGCATTTTTGCTGCTCCAAGGACAGGACAAAACGTGCTGTAGTCTCAATGCAATGCTAGTTCACAATGGCGTTGCTGTTATGGGTTCGGGGCATTTTACCCTCCAAATAGTCAAGCAAGTTTAGTTCTGGAGAACAGTCTGTCCAAGTAAGTTTTTATTGGTGTCAACTATGCGTTGTTATCCGTCCTTCGGTTCCGTCCTTCGAAAGGGAAATTAAACTAGGGGTCCCATGCCTGGATGCGGCAAGCACTGCTCATGGTAGGCCTAAATTAGCTGTAATAAAACTCGATAACATTTCAGCCTACTTAAAATAAAGTAATGATGATGATTATGATGATGATGATGTTGATGAGAGTCAGGAAAATATCACGGTCACACAGTCACTGACCCTGAGACAGGCCTCTTAAAACAAAGGAATTACTTAGACCATGCCCAGTATCTATTAAAAAATTAGGAGAATTCTATCAAAAACATATTTTTTCCCCCGGAGGAAAAAATGGAGTATTTCTGAACTTTGGGTGCGATTCAGTTAAAATTAAATTCGATGAAATATAATATATATAAGGAGTAAGCGGTAAAGCCATACCTTTTATTTCATCCTCGGTTAGTTTCTCCACCTAGAATAAAATAGAACCATTAGTTGGACATCAAATTGATTTTGCAAATTACATTAATGTTTTGCTTTTTTTGATATTTTGCAAAGCATTTAATAGCATTTATGAAATCAACAGAAAAGTGAAATAAAAAACAACCTAAAAATGAAAAGAATAAATGTTATCAAAATTTGTCATACTAAAGATGCTTTCTTCAAATGCTCTTGCGTAAAATCGAGCTCATTGCTCGAATCCAATTGTATGCATTGTAGTCGTATCCAGCATATGAGATCCTTGAAATTAACATGTGGAGTACCAGAAATTGCTACTTTTACGGTGATGTACAAACTTTGAAAAGCGTCCATTTCTTATGCAACAAAGTCTCTGAATGCTTGAATCAAGTCGGAGTAAAAAGTCTCAGAGATACAAAATATAAATTAATCGATATTGTTTCAGGCATTTTGTTAAACGGGGAAACTCGAACCGCCGAGAATTATAGTCCTTGCCGCTGACTTCGACATCTTTGTGGGTCTTTTGACCAAAGACTTAGAAAAGGCTTAAGTGGGTTAAAAGCTATGACATGGCTTGAAAGACGGTTGTCTGGCTCCTATTAGTGTTAGAAGTCATGAGTATTTAGTTTGTTTACTGCAGATTAACTCTGGATTGAATTGGCGCTTTTTGACTGAGAGATTACCGCGTGACCTGAAAACTACAGTAAAAACCTGCATGTAAAATCACCACTTTTTTAGATTAGATGCAAAAACAAAATAGATGACATACTTTGTGCATCTAGCACTGTGAAACATTTAGAAAATATTTTTATTTGCAATGTATCTGCTGCTATTCGCCGGTATTAGGGAGAGAAAGCCACGGTTTTTGGAACTTTAGCTCATACAGCCCCTTTAAGCATGGGTGGTTAGACACTGCATGTGTGCTTTTATGGAGGAGCGCCGCAACTAATATGCTTCTGCGGAGGAATTTTTTTATCTATATTGTCATGCGGAGGAGACTGCATGTGTGCTTTTATGGAGGAGCGCCGCAACTAATATGCTTCTGCGGAGGAAATTTTTTATCTATATAGTTATGCGGAGGAGATACAACAGAACCTCCTTAACAACAGAACTTTCAAAATGGCGGCTGACACAAGGATAGGAAACAGAATCACTCTTATCATGAAGGCAATGTAAGTACAACTGCGGTGTCTAACTACCCATGCTTTAACACGTCATTTTGTCCATTTGAATGAGAAATGACTAATTTCCCAAAAATGGGTTCTAGAATATGTCGAATGTTTCATTTTGCTACNGCTTTTATGGAGGAGCGCCGCAACTAATATGCTTCTGCGGAGGAAATTTTTTATCTATATAGTTATGCGGAGGAGATACAACAGAACCTCCTTAACAACAGAACTTTCAAAATGGCGGCTGACACAAGGATAGGAAACAGAATCACTCTTATCATGAAGGCAATGTAAGTACAACTGCGGTGTCTAACTACCCATGCTTTAACACGTCATTTTGTCCATTTGAATGAGAAATGACTAATTTCCCAAAAATGGGTTCTAGAATATGTCGAATGTTTCATTTTGCTACATTTTGCTCCTTCACACACTCCTTGACATACTCCTTCGCATAGGCATTGCAGGCACAGAAGCTTTAAAAGGGGGAGGGAGGAACAAGGGAAGAAGCGCCGAAGGTGCACTGGCATGGTCAGAGTCTTCACTAAAAAAACCTCCTATGTGAACCTTGATGCAGAAATAACATGAAACGAGTATTGACAGTATGTTTTGCAAAATCTTGAAAATATCGCCTTCTGGCAGAATTGCAACCTGTTTGTGTCACTCTAAGCCTGTTTTCCACTAGGCGAATGTATTCGCGCGAAGCAATTTTTTTCGCTGCGAAAAAGTTGAATTCATTCGAACTCACTTTTTCGCTGCTGCGAACAGCCACCGCGAATGAGCTCATACGTGGAGGACGCATGCGTATGCTCGAAAAAATGCGCTTCGCGTGAATAAATTCGCTTATTGGAAAACACGCTTTAGGCTCGCAAGCTCAACGAAGCTGTTCTCTTTGCGTGCTATCCTTACTGGATACTAGATAGAAAATGCCATCGAACAAGGATGAGTTTAGAATTAGATTGCTTGCTTGATGACAGCTCTTTTCATGTTCACTTTACAAGTGTTGTGTATATCTATGTACTGCTTCTATGTTGGCTGCAGAGGAGATGTGCCCCAACACACCCTCTGTGGTATCGTCCTGTCTTATTCTATGTCCTTGTAGTAATTCTGTAACATCGTAGCATCGTAGTATTGTAGTAATTCAGTATTGTAGTATTTGTAATACTGTAGTATCTTTTCTTGTATTTTAGTATTGTATAGTGTATGTAATGTAGTAATTAGCATTGTTTTGAAAAAAAGGAAATTCTCTTCTCCTTATTAACTTTTGTAAAAAAATGTATTTCTGCATAGCGTTATGTTTGGGAATCTGATTGTGAAATAAAACAGTCTCTCAATTTGAGTGAGCTACGCATGCTATACTACCGGGTGCCGGGTGACCCAAAAACAAGTACTCCTGTTTGGAAAATTACCAAAATTTGATTGCATGGCCGATCTTTAAATTTCTTTTTTTGGCAAGTAGATCAAAGACCACATTATTTTCCTAGATGTAGCTCACCTTGTGATTGGTTTTAAAATTATAAACTTTAGCTAGTGTTAGGACTGCCTGGTTTTAAACCATACTGCAAAAAGGCATTGATGATTACTGGATCAAATTCCTTGTGCATGGTGCATGTTAAGCTTTTAATTTGGTCATAAACGACAGAAAAAACGCACACTATCATTGGAGACTTCAAAGGATAATAAAACATCTGAAAACTTTAGCTCTTAGGCAAGATCGACTATTTTTCTTAGAAAGTATAGCTCAAAATAAGGTCTTTCAGCGTGTAATTCTGTAATTTTCAATTCTTGAAAACAAACATTTTATCATCTTAAAATGTTTTTGAATTATTGACAAGACAAATCAAACAGGAAATCTCATCATAGGTTGTGATAATTGAGTTTTGATGATTTCTTAAACTGGAGTACGTTTTTGGGACACCCGCCCGGTAGGCTAGCTCGGGGCGTCACCAGCCCAAAAAATGTTATTATTATTATTATTATTATCATAAAATTATTTACAGTTGGTACAATATATAGTAATAAAACCAATTCAAACCAACTATTTACATACAAAGAAAAATTTAAAAAAAGTTCATTTCTGATCCTCACTATCAACATTTTTTTAAAATGCAGATCTTGCATGTGCAATTTTGCCCATTCCATTCTTTGGTGATCCTTTTAAATATTGCTGCTGAGTTTGCATTTTTTATAGCATGTCACAGTCTGTAACAACAACAGCTCGACCGCAACGATGACGTAACCCAATCTCGAATTACAAAGGTGTTGTCTTCATAATCCCGGATTACAGGGAAGCAAAGAAACGAAAACTAGAGAACTCGCTAGGGGATACGCCTGGACCCCTGTGCTTGTAAACAGTTTTAAATTAAAAGCTTCTACATTAAGTTCTAAGTTCTNACGCTGGACCCCTGTGCTTGTAAACAGTTTTAAATTAAAAGCTTCTACATTAAGTTCTAAGTTCTAAATTCAGTGTTCTAAAAAGACAATCACTAATAAGTTTTAAATTAATACTTTATGACATTTGAAATGAGAACCCACAGAATATAAGTTCTAGAAGATTTAACTGTCAACGTTCAAACTTTAACTGTTTATAGTTATAGGTTTAAAATTATTCGATCTTTATGGAACGCCGAATTCTATCTTGAAATAGACCTTGACATAGTCAACTACGAGAAAATCATATCGGAGATTACACGAACTGTTTATATGCTTTAATTCCATATGTTCATAGGGATTGACTTCAAAGAGAAATTAATTAAAAGACTTAACCTAGTTAGCTTTTCATTCACCAGCTTCTAATCTCGAAATAGTATGAGATGATGAATACTAGCAGTCTCCTAAAATCTTTAAAAATGTGGGTGTAAAATTCTTTTACATTTTTCTTTGAATTAAATAGCTTGGAGGAAAGTTAGGGTACTTTCCTGTACATCTGCCGTGGAAATTTTTAGATATCTTCATTATTTTCAAAATGGTAGCATTTATTATATTTGAGGTTGTGACGTCATCAAATTTCTAAATCCTAAGCCAGAAGAGCGACAGATTTCTGCTTGCCACCATATTTCAGACCTGTACATCTGCAGTGGAGATTTTTTGATATCTTGATAATTTTCAAAATGGCGGCGTTTTTATTTTTGTTGAAAGAATTCATGGAAAATTTTGAAAAAATTAAAATAATCATAAATCCTAAATCAATACAGGTAAAATCTATCGGGAGAGTTATAAACAAGTTGCACGTTTGAAGATGAGCACCAATCCTTGCAGAAAAAATATCAAATTTCTTGTTGTTGAGTTATATCATCTTCAAAAGTTATATTTTGAGCAATATGTTTCAGAGTACAACTTATACTCCTTGAGCTAAAAAAAGTATAGATGATTGAGAGCTTGTAGCTCTCAAACCATTTATCAGATTGCTATAAACTGATAATCTCTGTGTAGCTAACATATCAATTTAGATAAGCAAATTAAGTTTGTGAAAATCAGTGGTATCGTTCTCAAATAACGAGTGATATTATAAAAATGCTTCATCTCAAAATCCCTTAAAACAGGCCGAAAATCCTTGATCAGATTTGCTAGCAATCCAGCCTGATGATGATAGAAAATAGACAAATGGCTGAATGACAATCCCAAGTGGATATGATTATGCAGCAGACTCTTTATATACCGAGTAAACGTTTAAGCTGCAAGATAGACATGTATAATTTGATTCTGATCGATATGGGGTTAAATTGCGAGTTTGTTTGTTTGTTTGTTTGTTTGTTTGTTTGTTTGTTTGTTTGTTTGTTACCTTACTTTATTTCGCTTAAAATAAGCGAGCAAATTCGATCAAGGGTTTTAGGCCCGTTTTTTAAAGGATTTTGAGATAAACCTTTTTCAGTTTATATTAATCAGTTTATATGCCAACAATTGTGTGCTACCGTATTTCTTATGTGGTTCAAAACCAGGTGGCTCATAAAATCCAGAATTTGGAAAATCTAAAGCCAATGCTAAGATAATCAATATCGCCAAAATCTAGTTGGTCTTTGGTGTATCATATCTCAAAGAGAAAATATTATCATTAAAGAGAATAACCTGAGTTAAAAGATGAGATCTGAAGAAAAGAAACTTGGCTCCAAACGTTTGCAGTACGGGTTTTAGGTTAGAGCCCAATTCTTACAGCACAAGTTTCTTGTAGAGTTTCTCAATGTTCATGAAATTGAATTTCACAATTTGAAATAATTCATTGAGGACCGCTAATATAGCTTTTTGAGCACATAGAATTACAAGAAAGAACTAAATGAAGAATTAACTTCAAATTGACCTTTCATCGCTTTTAATAGAGTTTCTTAATTTTCTGGAAGAGGCTACCCTGCTACAGTTTCTTATAAGCTGTTTCTTGTAAGAGAATGAGTGTATTTGATAATCCAGCGCGTCGCCAAAGAAAACGAAGCCAAATAAAACTATGGCGTGTCAGTCACTTTAATAACCGTTTTCACTTTCAAGCGATCAAATATATTTGACTTACCCAGTCGAGGACAGAAAATGTGGCAAATTGTTTTTCATGCGTAGATATAAAAATAGTTCACAAAGTCAATCTGTCGCAAAACGGACAAGCTTATTTAATAGACACTGGAGAGTTTTCTTGTGAAATTGAAACAAACATTGCTCCTTGGTCAATTTTGCTTGCGGCAAGCTAAAAATATTTTGGAAATTTCAGAAACATCTTGCCAAGAATTAGAAATAACATTTTGACACATGTTATTTTCCTATTGTCTAAACATATGGGGGAATGACCTCTCAAAAAATGCAATTTCCCGGCATGGCTACTGTTCAGCAACAGCAGAATCGGAATCTGCATGATCGATTTCACTAGGATCAACAACAAATTTGAATTGAAGTCATTCTAAATTAAAGGGGCCCATTAGCCATGTACGAAGAACGCTGGTACAGGACAGGCCTAAAACAGCTTAGGGAAGTGTAGTGATGACGTGAATTAAGGACACATGGGTAAAAGGATTAGAAGGTAGAATAAGGAGTTATCGCCTCGTCACGAGCATTGCAAACATGAATAGCAAATGCCGACCTTCTCATGTATGTCCGTAAAAGAGCTGAGACATTTCTGGGTGGGAGCAATAGCTTCTTCGAAGCTGCGGCAAATTTGGTATTTGTCATATTTCCATTTTTAACTGGGCAGTAAACTTTCGAACCAGGCATTGCTGTACAATCATCAAACAGTTAACTGAGGCCTACTGGTTTCGTTGGCAGCGTTATGTCATTACTTCTTGCAGTGGCTGTTGCTAGAATACTGTCTTTCAGTTTTTTGGTTGCTAAGCAGGGGTCTTTTGCTAGAATACTGTCCTTCAGTGTTTTGGTTTCTAAGCAGGAGTCCGATGTTGGAAGTCAAAAAGCAGATAAACATCTGCAAATTCCAAGCATAATATGAGGCCAAGGCAATAGGACGTAATAGATCATTTGTGGTCGAATTGCACATAATGGTTTGTTTGCGTGGCGCAGTTCCAAAAAAGACTTCCTAGGCGATCTAGTAGAACTTCTGTGGCAGCAGTTGGCAACTGATTGCATTCTTTGCATTCGTTGGTAGTTCACAGAAAAGCGTTCTTGGTTCCTGACTGAGTGAGTGAGTGA
>REGM01000286.1:45159-86137 GCA_004194415.1 Aurelia aurita | reverse complement strand
TTTTTTTTTTTTTATCCAGATAAAACTCTTACAATACATGTTTACTTACTCTACCTATTAATACTATACAACTATACACCACTACAGGGACGATAACACGAGGAGCAAATATCGTGGCTACCCCATGTTCTTACATATAACAAAAAACAATGAACACTACTAGGACAATACTCAAAAAGAAAACAAAGAATACTCGTAAATTAATCACCATACGCTAACTACAACATAAATTAACTACAATGAACGTTTGCGGCATAAAGACTGTGGGAAAGGAGTTTCAGAACATTCCCCTGCTCCCCACCGAATTATATCAATTTGATCGGTGGATTAAATGCAAAAAAGGCAGGGGTTTTGGTTGGAAGATTGTACCACTATCTTTTCCGCAATCGTTCATTTCAATTTAGTATATAAATATAACGTAGCTACTCTAAATGGAGAAGAAATGAAAGAAGAAAAAAAAGAAAAAAGAAGTAAAGGGACTTGGTGGCGTATAACAAAGATTAACATTTGATAGACTTGCCAAACGAGCAAACATTGTTTTGTCCTGCTGATAATGTTTTTTTCAGATTGCTGGTTGTCCACCAAGCTGCAGCTGACAAGCACAGTTTTAGGCCCCGTTCACACTGCTCCGTATTCATATGAAAACGGATAAAAAAGTATCCGTTTTCACCTTGCGTTCACACTGCTCCACCCTGAAAACGGAGACTTTGAAAACGCACTTTGAAAACGGATACTTTCGAAAACGGAGACTTTTGAAAACGCAAAAACGCAGTGTGAACACCGAAAACGCAAAAACGGATACTTTTAAAAACGCTAGCAACTACAACAACACAACAAAATGCTTAGCACGTGCCAATTTCGACAAATTCTCAACATTGCTGAGTCACTCAAGGCTAATCTAATGCTTGGAGAAATCTTTGAAAAGTTTGTCACCAAATTGGTGACAAACTTTTCAAAGATTTCTCCAAGCATTAGACACCAATTTTCAGGGCATTAAACGTTGGTCTCGTTTTGATAGCGTTTTCTTTTTTATCCGGAGCAGTGTGAACGCTTCATCGTTTTCCCAGCGTTTTCATAAATACCCAAAGCAGTGTGAACGGGTAAAACGAATCAAAATGAAAACGGATAAAAACGAATACGGAGCAATGTGAACATAGCCTTAGACAAACAAGAAATTGTTTGGATCAAACGTTTCCTGATGTGGCAAATCTGCGCATGTTATAAAATTTAAAATTACTTGAAATCATCTGGAACCACTTGAAATCACCTGGAATCACATGAAATCACCTGAAACCACCTGCAAATCACCTGAAACAATCTGTAGATCAACTGAAATGACAGGTGGTTTCAGGTGATTCCAGGTGCAGGTGATTTCATGTGGTTTTAACTTTTATAACATATGGGCAAATCTGACAAGCTCAAATAACGACCATGAGGAGCAAGCATGATTTTTTTGTTATTTTTCTGACAATATCCAACACCCGGGGGGGGGGGTACAATTTTTTGGCGATTTCAGCCAAACTGACCCATGTTTATGGAAAATCTGCCGAAGAATGACCCTTGTTTAGAGAATTTTGGGCCGAAAACCCATCCATATGGGCGGCACATACCCGTACCATCAACATGTTATGTACCCCCCCCCCCCCCGGATCCAACCACAAATCCTGCCTACAAAAATTATTTTATGGGATGGCCAAACATACAAACTTTCGTTTGAGAGGCGAAAAGATTTCAACTGTTTATCAAACAAAGTTTGCTGGATTGTGAACGCTTGTCATGTCAACACACTCAACACTGCAGCTAATTAAGATTACTAGAACTAAACATTTCTCTTACCGATTGAAATTTCAGCAGCTCATGGTCATGGCTATCATCTTCTTCAAAACTAAATCTTACTTTCAGTGAGGACCGCTTTCCTTTGCTAGACATGCTTTTCTTGGACATCAGAATTCACTGACTTTCTTCAGCAATCAATTTTAGTGCCGCTTTCTTATGCAAAGCAATAACTGCTCAATTCGCTAGTGTAGACTAAATTATTTATCTTGTTAAAACTTTCAGGAAAGGTGCATGAGTACAAGTTATGCTGACACACATCAGAATTCTGATCTCCTTTTGCAATCTTTTTACCAGGACCGTCGAGAGGGGGGGGTAGCCAGGGTAATTACCAGGGGGCCCGGGGCCCTTAGGGGNCCCCGTCGGACAAATATACTAAGTGCCCCCCCCCGGGCACACAGTGGACACAGCGACAGTTTAAAGCTTCACTTTAATATTCATTCCTTCGCAATGGTTTTCAGAAACCATTATCGACGCATATTAGTGTTGCTATGCGGCTTAACCCGTTGATAGGCAGGTGATTTTATTTGTTATTATGTCATGAGTATAAAATAGTTTTACTGTTTGAATAAACGTATTTTTTTGTGAGACACTCTTCATAAGAAATTCAACTCTCAGATCAACAAACTTAACAAACTCGAGTACTGTAAAAATAGTACTTAAGAAACAGTTTTATTTCGCTTGAAGCTTCTTTATTTTGCCTGAAGCATACTGTTTGTTGTACTTTGTTACTCGGTACTACTTGAGTGATGTAAAAACGGAGGAGTCATTTCATAAAACTGGCTATGATATGTTCATGACGCCACAGGAGATCCTCCACCGATCAATACAACGTGAATTCGAGGAACCTTCTAAAAACTTTTCAGAAACTTTCAGTACTGGGTCAATTTCTGAGATTCCTATTAAAAAAAGTGTAATCACAGAAAATCGAAAATTCTATTAAATTAAAAATTTCCTTTTTAATACCCGGTGTCCCAATAAAAGTACTCCCGATTAAAAAGTCACCAAAAATCGATTATAAAACTTATCGTAAAATTTTCTTTTTGATCTCTTTTGTCAATAATCCAAATATATTTGAAGGTTATAAAAATATTTCAAGGGTATAAAATGACAAACCTTGTTGAAAAGCCTTATTCTGAGCTATACTCTTTAAGCAGCATAGTAAATCTCGCCTAAGAGCCATTATTTTGAGATTTTTCATTATCCGTAAAGTCTACAATGGAAGTTTGCGTTTCTTTCTGATAGTTATTACCCAACTAGAAGCTTAATATCCAAAAGAAATTAATTTGGTAATTTCAGCAATATTTATTTCCCAGCCAAGGTTTCAAGACTCGCAAAATTCTAAAATCTTGTGAGCTATCTGGTTTTGAAGCATACTCCACCAAGAGACTACACTTATTGTTAGCAGATCTACCTGATTTGTCTGTCCATTCGAATTCTTTAACATGGTTGATAGCATAAGCGTATGTGAAGAAAACATTTGGGGGGGCTGCCCGAAACCATGGCCATTATTTATGAACGTTTAGCCAGAATTTATGCGGCTCTTTTGCCAGAATATGGCGATTTTTGCAAAGTTTGTCAACGTTGGATAAGCTGTCACCCCAGCCCCCTTGTTCGTACGCTTATGGTTCATAGTCCCACAAAAAAGTATCTCGTAATCATGCATAGATCAAAAATCAATGTGAAAAATGAAGATCTACGATGTTATATAATTGTGGATCATTTGGCCACCTTGTTGCCAGGCCCAACATTTGTTGGCTGACCTGGCCAAATTATCGAAACTCATCCAACAACATTGCCTAACAATAGGAATTCCCATCAGGGACTTCCAACATTTTGGATCGATTTCAAACTTCAATTCCAACCATTTTTGGCCTGCCATTGCCAACAAATGTTGGACCTGCCAGCAAATGTTTTGGACCTGCCAACAAATTTTGGGCCTGCCAACAAGGTGGCCAAACGATGCAATGAGGGAGGCCAAAAACGATCCAACATAGACAGCCAACAATTTTTGGACAAATGTTGACAGACATTTTGGACTGCTTGGCCACGCTTAAAGGGAGTACAAAGACCAGCATGCTTTGCGCACAGTCAGCGACTTGCTCTGCACAGCTTCCAGAATAACTGACTGTACGAAATTCACAAAAACATAAACAAACGATGGCAAAGCATGCTGGTCTTTGTACTCCCTTTAAGAGTTTTCAAGCTGTCATATGAAATTTATCAGTGACAGAAGCATGATTCTTATTTATACTAAAGATAATTTGGTCTTTGACGTTAGAACCAAAATTTGCTGATTTTTAAACGCCGAAACGTTTTCTGACCTATCAAGTAAACAAAAGAAATTTCGTCCTGATGTCCAGCTGGTAGGCTATCATCCTTGCCACAGTCTGCCGAAAACGAGACACATCTGCAGGACGATCTGTTCGTACCCAAGTTCAAAAGCGCCGCTTTCTCATTTACACATGCTTCACCATTGTTTTTCCAAATTTCCATTAGTCGACAATTTAGAATCAAAATAGCAGATGAGATATCTTACTGCTTAGATGAATGATAAGCCTGGACTTACCAAAGTCGAGCATAGAGGTCGGTGCAAACTTCCATTGCCTATTTCTTGAATGGAATGGCTTGAAAGAAACTTTTGCTGCTTTGCTGTACCTCTATCGTTGGACTTTTCAGACATCTTCAATATTTCAGAATTAGAGTGTCTTTCTTCTTTTTTAAGACTTCAAGAAATTTTTGAAAAAAACTTAAATGGTTTGTGCAAGGTTAAAAACTTGCATTTGCAAAGAGCAAAGCAATCTAAAAATATCCCATTCAAATCGAAGTTGCAGACGCGCCGTGGACAATGGATAGCAAAAGAAACAATGCTGTGTCTTGAGTGTTTTCTTTGTCCTATTTATAGACAAGCCTATTTACCATTGCACATTCCCTTTAAGACCATCGTAATTTCCAAACTTTTTGAGGAAACATAAAATAATTTTCGTCAAGAAAAATCTAGTTTATGAAAGCCTACAATATGGTATCAAGCAAAAGTCTTTCGCTTTTCTGGTTTACGATTTAGAAATTTGATGACGTCACATCCTCAAATGAGTTGAAATATAAAATACACTGTAATTTCGAAAAATATTGAAGATTCCTGAAATGTTCAACGGTAGAGTTATAGCAAAGTAGCTAAAGTTCCTTTCAAGCCATTCAGTTCAAAGAAATTGGTCACAGAATTTTACAACGACCTTTTTACGAAAATTTAAAGATTTAGAACTTAGATGCTCCAAATTTGTCTTGAAAGAGAAAGAAGGGACGACTTGCTCCAAACAGCTCCTCGTTAAGGTCTCATATACCTATTAACTTCAGATACCTATAATTACCAATTTTCTAGCATCACCATTTTGGCTTAGGGCTTGAATTGATCACAAGGAAAAACTGATTCAATTTTTTTGTGTGAAATTAATTATGCATGCATAAATTAATTATGCATGCGCATAAGCAGTGCGTTAACTTTGACCAATTTAATTCTCAGATGGCAATAGCTACAGCTTTGAAACTTTGCAGATACTTGAATATAGATGCAATGAATGTCTCCTGCTAGAAAAATCAGAATAGCTTGAATATTTATGNTATGACGTCATAGTGACGTCATATAATGAGATGGCCACACCCAAAACTGCCAATCTGTAAAGAATGGTTAGTACTACGCCCTTGCCAGGTTTGAATGATTTCCCATTTGTCTAAGGTGACTTATAGAGGGGGGGTGGAAAGCACCCCCCGGCTATATTAGTTCAAAAAAAGCCCGGTTAAGGTCTCATATACCTATTAACTTCAGATACCTATAATTACCAATTTTCTAGCATCACCATTTTGGCTTAGGGCTTGAATTGATCACAAGGAAAAACTGATTCAATTTTTTTGGGTGAAATTAATTATGCATGCATAAATTAATTATGCATGCGCATAAGCAGTGCGTTAACTTTGACCAATTTAATTCTCAGATGGCAATAGCTACAGCTTTGAAACTTTGCAGATACTTGAATATAGATGCAATGAATGTCTCCTGCTAGAAAAATCAGAATAGCTTGAATATTTATGAAAAATAAGCAATTTCTGTGAAAATTCCCTCAATTCCGCCGCCATCATTAATTTTCGATGACGCATAGCAACATCAATATAAAATCAAATAAGAAAATTCTAGCAGGGAACATTATTCAGTTCCTCCTGAACAGGAAGAAAAAATCTGGGCATGATATCATGAAGGATCACTCCACTGTATTTGCCAAAAGATGGCAGAATATGAATTTTCTGTATTAACGGAAAATGCAGAAACAACAAATAGCAAGATAACTCTTGTATTTAATGTCATTGTTTCTTATCTAATGTGCTCCAGAAGAATATGTTTCACCCTCTAGTTCCTTTTCTCTATCTTGATAGCCCTTTTTCAATGCTCTAAGAGTTTTTCTCCTGTTCTTCTTGGTGGCTCCAGACTGTAGTTCACTGTGATAGAGGCGCTTGGCAGTTTTTTGCTCGGATGTTTTCGTGCAAAATTTACCTGGCTCTAGGTTTAGATGACTAAGTACCTGGTTGATGCCACTTGGACCATCATTAAAGGCAATTACAGCTGATGCTGTTGCAATTTCTACCACATTTCTACTGGTAAATGTTTGCTTTGGACATCTCTGCCACATTACTCCATGAAGTGACTCATTTATATTTTGCGTCATTCCATGAGTGCATTTCTCTAGTAAACTGGTAGCACTAAGATCAGTGAAGATAGGCTTTAGCAAGGCAACAATTGCTAGTGGTATATGCAACTTTTCTCTGTATGTTTCCTTTCCTGTCACTTTATCACTTTGGTATCTACACCAGCTCTCTTCATTTCGTGGACAATACTTGTGCCTGTCTTCTTCATCTTGCGTATCAGAACAATGGAAAAGAATTGCAACTATAGATTTTTTCATTGCATACACATTGTCTTGGTTCTGACGAATTGCCATACCAGGAAAAACCTCTTCTTCTCCTGTCATCATGAATCAGTTCCAGGTTTGATTCTTGGCATTTCTGACTTGGACATCTTAATGATTTAACAATTTTTGCCATAATCGAGAACTGAAGGAGTAGGAAACAATCTTCAAGCCTTCTGTCTGCTTCAGAAACATCACTTTCCTCATCAAAGCTATCAATCTTTAACTTTTTAGCACTGGTCGAAGCTAAGTTTGTTGAAGATGACAGCACGCGCTTGCCAAGGATGGGCCTAGGCCCTAGCAATACAGCAGATGCTGGTGGTGTTTCACAACTTCTGTTTGTGACTTTGCCTTGGTCTTCACTAGCTTTCATATATCTATTACCTCGAAATGTTCTTTTTCCAACTTTTCTCTTTTTCTCTCTTTTCCTTCTTTCTTCGCTTCCCATTTCTATTTGTCAAAGTGAACAATCTGGGTTTTCTTCTTCCACTCCAGTGTTCATGCAACTCCAAATGTATTGAATTGGATTGCCTCGTTCTGGGTTCCCACATCAAGTTAAAACTCGGAATGGACCCTTAGAGCAAATCTTATGATATAAGAGGACTTCAAAAAACTTTCCAAAAGCAATTATATCCGTTGCTATGCGGTTGCTAGGGGAAATTTTTTGGACCAGCTCTCAAAATTACTAATTTTCTGAAAAATTGCTATAAGAAATTAGCTCAAATGATTGCAAATCGATTGAAGATGACTTGTAGCCCATATTAAGGCACCTTCCAAAAATTGAGATTTTTCATGCTGTAATAGGTATATGAGACCTTAAAGGGGGGCTTTGGGGTTCCACGGGTTGCGGGTTTCGCCAATTTTAGCCCTCGGGTTTCGGGTTTTATGTTTTAACGTGCGGGTTTATGGATTTTGAGATGTTTCACGGGTTGCGGGTTTAGCTTATTTCTCCGCACAGATTTCAGGTTTTCCATCTAAAATTCACAGCTTTTCGGGTTTTCCAAGTCATATGGTTTGTGTAGTTGATTGAGATCGCAGAGTCGCTGAAAGTGAAAACGTTGAAAATAATCGAAAAATATTGGCAAAAAATTCGAATTACTCGTCCAAATGTGCAGCTTCGGGTTTTGTGTGTTTTTGCGTCCGGGTTTTCGGCTTTTTACAAATTTTGTTGCGGGTTTGCGGGTTCTGGTACCCCCCAAAGCCCCCCTCGTTAAAGGGGCTGATGCACGAAATGGCAAACAAACATGGCCTCAGACCATCAAATATTGATTGTTAAAAGAAAATTATCCAATAATTAACAAATTCAAAAGCGATTATGGAAGCTGGATCTAGTTTGATGTTTACTATTAGAAATCTACTTTTGTTCGCAACAAAGAAAGTGCTGTATTTGAAGCAATCACATTTCTGACTTTGATGTGCCATAAATCAGCAACCACATACTAGATTTGCTAAAACAAGGTCTCAAACTCGAAGTTGAAGCCTATCCTATGCAAATATATCAAGAATGGGACAATAGAACGTACAGATCCTTCGCAGTAGTCACACAAATGAGCAACATATTTTTGGGACACCCTGTATAAACTTGGTTCTTATCTTTCTTTATTTTTTAATTTCATCAAAATAGATAATAATGATAAGATGGTTGTTACGATACCTTGCAAGAACTCCGAGGAGTTTTCTTGCCAGGTGCCACTTGTCTGTCATCTGTCAAAACTTGTATCCCGAGATTCCTGAACTTGGCTTACAGGATTGGAACAATCACCTTACCATGTTGTATTGTTCATTGATATCATTGTTGAATTGTAAGTACCATATGCAATGGGAGCAAGATCGCCCTGAATCCTTTCCCGTTGCGGATGGTACATAATAATGTAGATATGTTTTTGTTTAAATGTTGTTTTAAGGAGATGAAGAAAAACAAACATTAACAAACACATCGCCAAAGAATAAAGCAAGGGCTGTTTTGTGTTTTTGACTCAGAAGAAACAACTTTGTTATTTGCCTCAAGTCCCTAATGGACAGCTTGTTTACATATCATGGTTCTGAAGCAGACATTTCACTACTTACTGATTATAATTGTACACTTACCAATGCTCCTTTTTCAAGGTACTCTTCCTTCATGTGGGGGGTCATTGCCATCATCATTGCGCTTGAATTTTAGGCCCGTGGGCGTCTGAAAAGAAGACAACAATTTCACTTAATTTCTTTCTTAGCAAATTGTTCCTTGAAAATAATAAGTTTGCAATTATTTGGCTGCAAGCCCGTTGCAAGCTACCTTAACTTGTAGCTTAACTTATAATTTGCATCTTGTTTGTTTATGTTTTGTTCTCTCGTCGTCTCGTTGTTCTCGTGTTGTTTCATGTTAAGGCCATAGGGCAGTCATGCTGTTTTGCTCCCCTGGTATCACCCCTGTAGTGTTGTATAGTTGAATAGTAATTAAAACGTATATTAGGATGTAACATGTATTGTAAATAAATAAATAAAATTTCTGTTACTTATCACAATTTTCAAGATCTGTACCACACGAAGTTTTTTAAATATGTACGATTCGCTTCAAACAATTTCTGTTCTCATCAAGGCAAGCTTCAACGAAGAATTTGCTGACCTCGTGAAAATATGAACTGCGTTTGAAAACAAGCTGCAAAATTGTGAAATTTCTTGAAGGATATCGAAGTATAATAACAGCAGTGCTCAGTGAAATATCTTTAAAATTTGGGAAAGATTTCTCCAATATCTATTCCAAAAAATCTTCACAATCTGAGATTGATCAATATCCATATATTCTTAAGATCATAGCTTCTTTTAAATACTTATCCTTTTTCAAAATGAGCTTTACAATGAACTAAGAAATATATTCAAAATCCAAGTTTCACCAATATTCTTATATTTTGAACGATTCAGGCTTTTCTCGAGATACTTGATAGCGTCCTTCGGGAATGTGAGCTTCATCAACGAATAACAACAGAACTTAATCAAAATAATCTGATATATATCTATCGCATCGATTAAACTGCCAATATCTATCCTACATAATCATCATTATTCGAGGTCTCTCGATCCCTCTCGATATACTAACATTTCAAGATACTTGCTTTTCTCAAGACACTTGTCTCTGCTGAAAGTGAGCTTTATAAACCAATAACAACAGAATTTAATCAAAATAATCTGAAACATAGCTATCGAACTGCCAATATTCATCCTGAATAAGTATCATTATTCGAGTATTCTCGATATACTAACACTCCAAGATTCTGTCTTTTCTGTAGATACTTGTCCTTTCTGAAAGTGAGCGTTATCAACGAATAACAACAGAATTCGATCAAAATAATCTGATATATATCTATCGATTAAACTGCCAATATTTATCCTGAATAAGTATCGCTATGCGAAGTTTCTTGATATACTAACATTTCAAGATTCTGGCTTTTCTCGAGATACTTGTCCTAGCTTTATCGACGAATAACAACAATAAAACGTAATCAACATAATCTGATACATATCTATCGATTAAACTGCCAATTTTTATCCTGAATAAGTATCATTATTCGAGGATTCTCGATATACTAACACTCCAAGATTCTGTCTTTTCTGTAGATACTTGTCCTTTCTGAAAGTGAGCGTTATTAACGAATAACAACAGAATTCGATCAAAATAATCTGATATATATCTATCGATTAAACTGCCAATATTTATCCTGAATAAGTATCGCTATTCGAAGTTTCTTGATATACTAACACTCCAAGATTCTGTCTTTTCTGTAGATACTTGTCCTTTCTGAAAGTGAGCGTTATTAACGAATAACAACAGAATTCGATCAAAATAATCTGATATAAATCTATCAATTAAACTGCCAATATTTATCCTGAATAAGTATCGCTATTCGAAGTTTCTTGATATACTAACACTCCAAGATTCTGTCTTTTCTGTAGATACTTGTCCTTTCTGAAAGTGAGCGTTATTAACGAATAACAACAGAATTCGATCAAAATAATCTGATATATATCTATCGATTAAACTGCCAATATTTATCCTGAATAAGTATCGCTATTCGAAGTTTCTTGATATACTAACACTCCAAGATTCTGTCTTTTCTGTAGATACTTGTCCTTTCTGAAAGTGAGCGTTATTAACGAATAACAACAGAATTCGATCAAAATAATCTGATATATATCTATCGATTAAACTGCCAATATTTATCCTGAATAAGTATCGCTATTCGAAGTTTCTCGATATACTAACACTCCAAGATTCTGTCTTTTCTGTAGATACTTGTCCTTTCTGAAAGTGAGCGTTATTAACGAATATCAACAGAATTCGATCAAAATAATCTGACCATATCTATCGATTAAACTGCCAATTTTTATCCTGAATCAGCATCATTATTGGAGGTTTCTCGATATACTAACATTTTAAGATTCTATCTTTTCTCTAGATACTTGTCCTTTCTGAAAGTGAGCTTTATCGACCAATAACAACAGAATGTAATCAAAATAATCTGATACATATCTATCGATTGCCAATATTTATGCCGCATATATATCATTATTCGAGGTTTGTCAACGTCAACATACTAACATTTCAAGATTCTTGCTTTCTGGAGACGCTTGTCCTCATTGAAAAGGAGCTTTATAACAGTCAAATAACAGTATCACTCTTCCAAAATATTTTGAAAAATATTTAGCCACAATTTCAAAACATATTTCCGCATAAACTTGATAAGTATAATCTTCTGAATATCCATGTAGCAGAACAAAAGACAACAGCTGAATATCGGGCTCATATTTACTAAATATTATCGACATCTTTGTTCAATATTTTGATATGAAATGGGAAAGAAACATCTTGTCCAGGAATGAATTTTGAAAGCATTGGTACAAATATGAAAATAAAATGCTTGAATGATTATTCTAGAGTTACTATGATCATTTACATAATCAATCAGTCAAAGAGAAAATTTAATTCAATGTTACACGAATATTTTTGTATAATAAATTAAGAACTTTAGCCAGTACTGAAAGTTTCTTAAAATTTCAGATTTTGAGTACTCAGAGTTTCTTACAAGTTTCTTATGAGTTCCATAACAATCTTCATGTTTATTTCCTGTGACCTGGTGAACATTTCATAATGAAGTTTTTAAAGCCTTTCCAATGTTTAGACATTACTCAAGTACCGTCCAAGTAATATGATACAGGAAACAAGTAAAAATAAAGTAAAAATATGCTAAGGATTTCCTTTCTTAATTTTTCAGTGATCTGAGAGTTAAGTTTCTTATAAAAAAAGATATGTGTAGTGAATTTTTCAAACTTCAAAACTTGTTTGGCCAATCTGCCTTGAAGGAAAATCTTTGACTTCATTATGTAGGTAAACATAGGACTTATTTTTCGAATGAATTGATAAAAAGAACTTCAGTTATTTTACTGTAATTCTTTTTATATATTGGTTATTTTTAAAGGACAGCACTTTCTATACTTTAGCTGGTTTTGAGAGCACAGGCATCAACATTTCTGCTTACAGCCATATTATAGACCTTCATAAACTATGGTTTTCTTAAAGATTGTACCCTTTTCCTTTATTAATTTAGGATTCACAACGATTTCATTTTTTTTTAAAGTTTTTCGTGAATTTCTTTCAATAAACAGAAAAACGCTATAATTCTGAAAATAATCAAGATATCAAAGATTTCCAATGAGCACTTATAACGAAGTACTTGAAGTTTCTTTCAAGCTATTAGATCAAGGGAAATATACATCAACCAATCGTGCAATGTTTTTTAAAGATTTTAGTCCTATGCTGGTTTTGAGGCGGTGAAGTCATCAAATTGGTAAATCGCAAACCACAGAAATAACAGGCTTGTGCTTACCACCATGTGGTAGATCTTCAAGAACTTTGGTTGTCTTGGAAATTGTACCAGGTTTTCTTCATTGGTTTAGAAGTTACAACGGCTCACATTTTCTCCGTAACCATTGATTCTTCACACAAAAAGAAAAGTGACTACATGGAGCGAGCGAAGCAAAAGAGCAGCCACTATAGGAAGGAGTGAGTTCCACTCGCTCCACAGGCTCATCCCTAGAGGTCATTTTTCGCCTTTCTAAACAAACAAGACAGCCTAACCTTAGGGTTATGGGTGATTTTTTTTTTATATTCATCTAAAATTTTACAATAAATGTTACCATTTACTATACTTTCTAATTACTATACAACTATATACAACACTACAGGNTTTACAATAAATGCTACCATCTACTATACTTTCTAATTACTATACAACTAAATACAACACTACAGGGACGATACCACAGGGAGCAAAATACAATGACTACCCCATGGCCATTACATAAAGAAAATGCAACTGAATTACAACTAAATATACAATTACAAGAAGCTACACATAAACAATTATTACTGGCAAATACTGGGGCCTGTTTCACGTTGGGTGTCAGGCCAGCATAGGCGCATGACGCTGAACAACAGCAACCCCGGCCGAGAGAACAACAACGACAACAATTGCTGCCGCCACTGCTCCCCGTCCAGAATCCCCATTGCACAAAGTCCTACGCCCACGCTATAGGATCAGGGTGCCTTGCTTCACAAATATGTAGATTTGAATATAAAAAAATTTAGTGTGGATGAATTTCCATGGGTGATTCTGGCACCCAGGGTGCTCCCCCGGAAAGACTCTTTATGTATTCGACTTCAAACAACAACCACTCACGAGCCACTACGCTCACTTGATAGGAATTAAACCGTCAAACCAAAATCAGATTCTACAGCCACAATACAAAAATGGTCAGACCACGAGAAAAAAATCTACTTTAAATAAACAGATATTTTCTGCTAAACAATAACGCGTAGAGCACGCAGGTCTAAGGTTGAGAAAACTTATGAAAGAAAGATTGGAAAACGCTACTTGAAGAGAATTAAACATTATCATGAGAAAGAAGAAAATAGAAAGCTTTATGATGATGTCCTGAACCAATTATATGCTCCTAAATTAACATTGGCTCTCCGATTCGATGAGTTTTTAAATGAAGTATCTGTTAACGTTGACTCCAACATGGCTTACTTAATTCGAATTTCCCCATATCTCGAAAATATGTTCCAAATCTTTAAAAAGGTTGGTGTAAAATTCTATGACCTATTTCTTTGAATTGAATGGCTTGAAAGAAACTTTAGCTTCTTTGCTATAATCCTACCTTTGGGCTTTTCGGAAAGCTTGAATATTTTTCGAATAACGTTTTTATGAATTAACGTTTTTAGATCTATTTTTATACTGGATGCTTTAACAAATTAGTATTTAGGCCCATTGTTTAGGACTTCCAAAATCTGATCATTCTGAGTTTCTGTTTGCATACGCAGATTTCATATGTGAGGAAGGCTCCCTTGTGATGCTACTGCTGTTAATTTTGATTACTTTGCTTCGTCTCTAAAGTGGCGCAGTACCTGCACCAACAGGGTGGCGGCAGGGGAGGGCTACAGCCCTCTGTCGGAAGCATCTAGCCCCCCAACCCATCCGAGCAAATTTTGGGTTCTTTTTAGAGGGAATTTGGCAAAATTACGTATGAAAACGGCAGTTTTTAGTCANCCCTCTGTCGGAAGCATCTAGCCCCCCAACCCATCCGAGCAAATTTTGGGTTCTTTTTAGAGGGAATTTGGCAAAATTACGTATGAAAACGGCAGTTTTTAGTCATTTTTTCCCCCCTGTCGGAAGGTCCAGCCCCTCTGTCGGGAGATTTCTGGTGCCCCCCCTGTGCACCAAAAGTTTTGCAGAAAATACAAAGCGTACTATCCTTTTTAATGGAGCTAATGTGCTGACCATACACAAACTCAGCCAAGAGAACATAAACTACGCGCATATCAAAGCAATGCAAAAATTCATAGTGAAGAACAGTATTACTATTTTTTACCGAAATACAGAGTACAGTCACAGAATATCTGTGGTACAGTTGCATGCTTTGATCAATTAGGACGCAGAACATTTCATACAGTCCACACAAATTAATACCTACAAAATATAAACTAACGCTAGAAGTCAAAGAAATACTGCAAGCATGAATACGCTGCGAGTAAATCAAAGCGATGCACAAGCTCTTTTGGCAGCATATTTCTGTTTTAACCAACTAGCAACAGACAAGTTTGCACAAACTCAAGTCTAAATAATCACTTCTAACTGATAAAAGTGCAAAATTTTACACAAATAATTTACTGGAGCTACCATAAATAACTCTAAGAACAACTTTTAAATCTCGAAGAAATATGTCAAATACAGTACCTTTCTAACTGTATAAATTGCTGATCAGTTGATGCAGTAGGCTTGAGTGAAATTTATGCGAGAACGTGACAGGCAATCATGAACTGAAGAACATCGCACAGGGCCTAACGTAATCAGAATGTTGTGTTTTCTAATTCAAACTTCATAACGAAGCTATTAATTCCGCTTAAACAACTCGAAACATCCAATTTCGAAGAGAATTCGACGATTACTTAACGTTCAATGAATTATTATGAAAAGCCTAGACGGGATATCTTTGAAAACCTCCCTCATGTTAATTTACATCATCAGAGAAGCTCAAAAGATTGGTGTGCAAGACAAAGAGCTGCTGACCCAAAGTAAAGATCAGAGCTGAATAAGAAAGCTAATCACTCACAGAAATTTAAATTTCGACGCAGAACATCTCTGCTGCTCACTTATTTGCAGGGGGATACACAGCAAAAAACTTACGATGAAATATGCAACTTTTGTTAAGCTTTGTTAACTTGCAGGGAAAGCTCTGCAGTGGACAGTAACAACAGAGAGCAGTTCCTCTAAGAGTTGAAAACAAACAGTACAGTAGCACGATGGAAAAAACAATGGTTTATTGCTTTTAAACAATAGGCTGACATTGAAAACAGTGTTTCTTATTCGCGGGTACCTACTGTAAAGCAAAACACATTCTAAAAAGCGTAAATTAAAATCAAAATGCTTCGGATGGATTTTTCCGACAAAAAACTTCTGACAAAACTTTTGTACACTTTTTGAAAAATAGGAAACAGTTTCCTATTTTAACGCTCGTTGATCAAACCTTTCATTTGAAATGAGTTCTATTTGCATAGAATTCACCAAATTTTAACTAAAATATCGGCACTGAATGCTGCAAAGTTCAAATCGAAGTTTTTCGAGCTTTTAGAGGCTTTTCAGGCAATTCGGACAAATAAGTTTTAGTGAAACTGTTGTTAGCCTGCCGACAGGCTTTAAGCTTGAGAAAACAGTTGTCCGAACTTTGACCATCGCAAACTTTGGATCTTAAAGGGAGTAGACATAGCTATATTGAGTGGTCGCTATAAATTGGCTACGAAAACGCCCACGTACCCATTGTTTCTTCAGCTACACAATGAAATGGCACGTGCCAACAGTATCAAATACAATAGACTATATTTTTAACTTGGCCCGGGCCAGCTTTTAACTATGTCGATTCCCTTTAAAGGGAGTACAAAGACCAGCAGCCTTAGCCATCNTCGACAACATCAAATACAATAGGTTATATTTAGATTGACCCAGTCCCCCTAGCTAAGTAAGCTGCTTTAACTCCGTTGATTTACAAGAACAAGCGGTTTTCTCTGCAGGTTTTCAAAGATTCCTAAATAAAAGCACAAAGTTGCTTTTTGGAGTAAGATATTATGACCGCTTTGAAACGGCCCGAGAACCAGAGATACAAGTCGTCTGTCAGTCAGTCAGTCAGTCAGTCAGTTATTTGTTTTAAGTGGGCTGTCAGGATTTTCTAGCTACTTAAAGCTAATTTAGGCCCACTATGCATGCCGCATCCAGGCATGGGACCCCTAGTTTAGCGTCCCTTCCGAAGGACGGCGAAGTGAGTTGCGAGGTCAGTCCCCGGGTCAGGCCTCTGAGGTCACCCATCCGGAGTTTGACCCCACTCGACCAAGCTTAAAGACCGACCATTGACCCGCATGCTTTGCGATCGTTTGTTTTTGTTTTTCGATACTTTCTGACAGTCAGAAACTACGGAGCTGTGGAAAGCAAAATCACTGACTTCGCGCAAAGCATGCTGGTCAATGGTCGGTCTTTAACTTCAGTCACCTGATGAAAACTGTATAAGCCGCTCGGCCACTCACCCCACAACGTAATTGTCTTAGACTTGCCAGACTCGCCCAACCCAAGCTGATTTTTTGCAAGCAATTCCATGAATATTTGCTGGAAAACGTTAATATCTTTGAAATTTTCATACATTTTAGACATAAAACCTCATTGCAAAGCTTGAGACGAAAATTTTGCTGATATGAATATTCACAATTAAAGACAACTGACGGATATATAGCGCCTGGTTTAAAAATAGGACAAAAGATGTCTGAGTGGCTTCATTGTCCAGTACATTTGATAATCTCTCGAGGTCATCAAATACAATGGAATCCAATAGGCTATATTTGGATTGCCCAGGCCCCTGATTTAAGTCGCCTTATATCTCCGTCATTTGTCTTTAACGCAGAAAAAACTTTCGTTATGAGAAAGCTCCAAGGACGTTAATGTTTTTGCACTCATTCTGATACTTGTATGCATCTGCCGGATGTTTGTGACTTCGAAATAAATTCATTCTATCCTAGTTTCCTTGCATCATCAATAACTTCAATTTAATTGATAAATTCCGAAGTTTTGGCTCGAAAGGTTTGCGCTGTCTGCGGTCTACTTTGACGAGGTCGTTAGGGACGGTGCAAAATTTATCTTACTGCACGGCCAGTGGAGAAAAAAATCTTGGAAAAAAATCTGCTCACCCCGTATAATTTATTTTCAAAAAATCCAACTGCCCCGTCAATTCTTTCCCTGAAAAAATATATACCTGCACCGTATTCTTGGGTGTTTAATATTATACTACAGATGAACAAGTAAGTGGTGATGTTTTCATCAACTCTGGTTAACAGTAACAAAAACTACTAACATATATGTATATTTATATACCAAAATACTTCAGTATGACAACAACAGTTACAGGCATTGTGTACATTAATAACACAGTTCTTTTGCATGAGAAGTCGTGGACAATTTTGACATTTTAGAACAAATTTTATATCATCTTGAAGCAGATCTCTTTCAGCAGTTTTCATCACGCATGATTTAAAATAAATCATTTCACTTTTTCAAAATTCGAATTCAGCTCATAAAAAAGTTACTTCTACTTAGATATTTGCCAAACAAAAAGTGTTGACCCCGTTGTATATAGGCTCCAAAAAAGTAGCAGCCCTGTTGCGTTTTGCACCGGCCATGTAATAAAAAATCTTGCACTGTCCCTTACCGTTCGGAAGTCTTTAAGTTCCGAAAAAACTTTGTAACCAAAGCAATCCAGAGCATAGGCGTCGAATCTTTGCAAAACTTCAAAATTAATCGTGTAAAATGTTATTGCCCCATTCTCACAACTTAACTGCTCCAAGGGAACTTTAGGTGATTTGCCATAATTCCAGAGAGAGCATTTTTGATCTCTTCATTATTTCTGGAATTAAAGCTTTTTTCATATTTCTGCTAGTTTTGAAATAATGACGTCACCAAATTGCTAAATTGTAAACAATGAAATCTACAGATTTTTGCTTGCTACCATCCTGCAGATCTTCAAAAACTGAGCATTTCTTGTTGTTGATCATATTGATTTTCCTTTATTGGTTTATAATTTATGGTGGTTTTAATGTTTGTCAAAGCTTTAGATACTGCCTCTCGTGCATCCTTTCATAAAACCATAGTGATAAAACACACAAAAAACTGTAATTCTAAAAATAATGATGGTATCAAAAATGATCTCTCTAGAATTATAGCAAATTACATAAAGTTCCCTTGGAGCAACTCGTTTGAAAGAATGGGGCAATAAACTTTTATAAGATTAATTTTAAAGTTTTGCAAAGATTCGACGCCTATGTCGCAATCCAGGACATTTTTAAGCTTAAAGACCTTCTGCTAACCACGAGGCTTTGCGTGCTGCGCACGAGAAAGCAGCACAACACCGGCGGCCAAGCATTAGAGACTTTCAGATAATCTGAAAGTTCATTTGCAGGGCATTCTGGGACAGCAACGGCGTCCAAAGGGTCCAAAGCCACATGGTTAGCAGACGGTCCTTAATATCTGCGCTATCACACGGTACTTTCAACGCTGTCAGCATCTGCTTTCTGTTGTGGCAAGGAGTGACTTGACGTTTTGCATAACAACTGTCCTCAGAAATTAATCTATTTCTAAAATATAATCATCATCATCATCATCAATTTGTTTACAGCATGCAAACAAATAGAAATAGCTAACATTACAGCTAATTTCGAACTACAAAGACATCTATACGTACATCTGTTACTATTCTTAGTCTTCGTACAAGTCGCATTTTTGTTGAAATTACTGTTTATCTACACTTGGCATCGATGTCGTTGTTCGTAATCTCGGACATCGAAAGGTGGAATCGCAATGCTTTCATTCATGACTGCTTCACAAAGTACTTGAAGATTTTTCATCAATAACAGAAACGTGGATTTATGCAAAAAACTATTCCAAAAAATTTGAATTCTCTCTCGCTCTATCTTTGCCGGAGCTATTCACCTCACCTGGGAGGTTATCAGACTTTATTCTAAAATTCATGTAAACAAGATAAATAAAATTTTCCGCAGCATGGCAAACAATCTTTTAATGAAAAAACCCCTCTGAGTAGAAGTGCTGAAAATTTTTCAGCATGAAGGGTCGAAAAGACAAATGACGGATATATAGCGCCTTGTTTAAAAATAGGACAAAAGATGTCTGAGTGGCTTCATTGTCCAGTACATTTGATAATCTCTCGAGGTCATCAAATACAATGGAATACAATAGGCTATATTTGGATTGCCCAGGCCCCTGATTTAAGTCGCCTTATATCTCCATCATTTGTCTTTAACAAAGTGTTACGAAAAGCCAAAATCGACCCTAGCCATCACATGAAAGCTTTATAATACAAAGCCTAATGTAATAAGACCACACTACTGGTAAAAAGATACATTATATAGATACAGGAAGCCGACATGAAGGTGTTTTGGTGCAGTAATGTAAGCCTTGTACATAGCAGCAAGAACATTTCAGAGGGAAGAGGCTTAAGCCTAACCTAAAAACCACACCAATGTCATGACCAGGGGGTCACAAAGTATTAGCAATTAGCTACTTCTACGTAGGCCCCATTAAAAATATTCTGTGCCTGCGAGAAAATGGTTGGGAAAAATGTGCCTGCAAAAAAACACTCTGAGTAGAGTAAAGGTGGCAGCAACTGATGTAATGCTATTTGTGCCCTCAAGCGCTCATGCACATTAACGAGGCCTGCTTCTATGGTCCAAGCACTTGTCACTAAGAACAGCAATTTTACCATCAGAGAATTATACCACGGCATCATAACACCTTCTGTGAGTATTCACTGAACTGAGAATTTTTGGTGGACTTGCTCAAATCCAACTTAACTTTTATTGAACTGTTTTTATTAAATCTATGCATGGAGACTTGAGACAAGTGCACATTATTGGCATTGTCTGGTCATCCTTTCATGACAATTTATTTGTATGTAATAAAATTAGGTGATATCAAGATTAGGAGCCTATCCGAATGCAACCATAACATTCAAAGCAAATTTTCCACAAGATGCTGTAGCACATCCCCAACCTCCCACTGCACAAGACCGAAAAATTTTGAACCATGTTCAGTAAAATGCTTCAAGCAATTAGCCAAGGATTTGCAGTGAATACATGAGAAAACAGTTTCAAAAATTGTCAGGGCACACAACTTTTAGCTAACACGTGTGGTCTATGTGAGAAAATTTTGGGAAGAAAGCTTGTATTACAACAATAGACGATTACGGAAGAGATGGCGTCAATGGGCGATTTCCCAGAATTCATCATGTTCCTAATGGAACCTCTTACAATTCTATTGAGTTATTATACAATGGATGGAATGCGAAGAATTATGGGCAAATGCCCTGCCACCATCTTTTCCGCAAATAATTTTTCCTCCAAAAATGTATGGGCATACTGATGCACAAGATCAAATGCTTGCGCATTGTTTTTTCAGAACTGTGAACTGGTGCATTGCATAAGAACTGAGATAAAGCATTGGAGATATGGTTGATACTACTGAGACCAACTTCCAAATCTAAACAAAACTACAACTTAACTCCACCATACTCTACTGACTTAGATGGATCAACAGGGTAGAGTTTCTGGGCATATGTCATGAGACGTTTGAGGCCTTGAATGTACTTCCTTTGGGTCTCATCATTCAATACATGAGCAACATGCCTTGAGAAAATCTTTTCCCTTCCAGTACGAGCATGGATACCAACCATAGTCACACCAATGGGCCATGGGGCATTTCCAATTGCCATTTGCAGATAATGATCACTAGCTTTGACATAATCTCCTTCCAGGATCATTGCTGAGACAATATCAGTCAATGAATCCAAGATGACTTCATCAATGCTCTTATTTTTAAGACTTCTGAAAAGTGGTTTGACGTAGGAGGCTGTTTGCTGAAATCTGCCATTCTCAAGCTTCCCTTGTAGGCTTATTTTAATATTATGTTCTCTTGAATTCAAATCTTTGGCCCAGAGGTGTTGCAGATGTTTTAAGTAAAGGACAATTATCTCTGCATCCTTTTCAGTGTTTCCCTTTTTAAGATCTTTAGCCATTTCTCTAATTTTTTCGATTTCCACAAATTCCCCTTTAACTGTGATGTCACTTGCTTCTTTTGAGCCTGACCCACCCTGTTGTTTATTGACAAGCTCGTCCAGGAAATCTTGGTCAATCTTGTCCATGGCTGCTTTAAAATCATTCCTTAGTCCTTTGTTATCTTCTTTGGCCATCATCTGAACATATCGCAATCTCTGAGCAGTTTCATCATTCGTCTCCCCAAACAATTTCACTGGCTCTCCCCTCTCTCGTAAACGTTTAACCACTTCATCATGGGATAGCTTCTTGTCTACTTTATCTCCATCAGAGGTCTTTTTGCCTTTATCTAAAACCCTTGCCAAACCAGCATGCAATCGTTCATTGCTAGTCCCCGCAGCGTCGCAATCATCATCGTCAAGTAGGCCCTTTTTTCGAAGTCTCTCTTCTTGCTTTTGCTGATAATCTTTCTCTTGCTTCGCTGCAAGTTCGCTCCGCTTAAAATATTTCTTGTTCGCTGTGACTTCATTTGAATCAATTTGCTTTCGTTTACGTTCAACTTCTGCGAGAAGAAAATCCATTTCAAAGGCACTTTCTTCTTCGACTTCTTGAGTTCTTGGTGTGCGTCTGAATGAGATTGTTATTGTCATTATCAAAATTGCGGAGGAGCAATGNAATTCTTTTGTTGCTTGCTTACATGGTGTATTTTCGGGGAGGCGTAGTGCATGTCCAAACCATCTGATTCTCTGTTTTTGTATGATTTTTGACCATATTTCTTGTTTTGTAGTTTTCATTAGATTTTCATTTGATATTTTTGTTGGCCATTTTATGTTAAGTGCTTTTCTTAGTAGTTTTCTTTGGGTTGCATCAATTTTGTTTTTAGTTTTACTGGTAACTGTCCATAGGCATGTGTTGTACATATATACACTTCTAATGAATGCATTGAAAATTTCCATCTTTTTCTCTATGTTTATATTACTTTTCCATATTTCTGTCAGGTTGTTCATGGCATTTGTGGCTAGCATGGTACGGTGTTTCCTATCTTCTTCAGTATCTAGCTTTGACCCTAAATATTTACACTTAGACCATGTGCCATATCGATTGTCACGATTTACGAGATGTTGTTCAGTTTTTTCTTCATTGCATAAAAGGTTCCTACTTCTTAATCTTCCTGGTATTATAGATTTTATGTATTCAACTGCTCTTTTATCTTTTGTTACTATAGCGCTTCCGCAATCATCTGCATATTGTGTGTCTATTTTTAAGGCCTCTTGCATTATTTTGTGACTTTGCATGGGAGGGAGACTATAATCATGATCTTTTAATGCTTGATGGGGCATTTCTCCTAGATGTGCTGGTAGTGCGTAGCTATGATCACTTAAATGGATATTGTGCTCAAGTGTTTTTGCAAGGTAAAGGATGAAAACTATAAGGAGCAATAGCCGTTCTGTTTATTTTGCCTCGTTTAGGAAAACCTCGTTTCAATACCTAGAACAAATTTGGAACGAGACCACGCGACCAGAGACAGACGAACGAAGCAAAGTGGCGGCAAATCTGGCACAAACTTCCAGGCAAAAATTTTTCCCGCGAGAATCAGATAAAGATCAAAATGAATGGAGATGTTGATATGATCGACGCCAGTTCAAATTCTGATACTGTTGCTATTCTTGATGCTGGTGCACAATATGGAAAGGTAATTAATTGTGCTATCGCGACCCTGCTGAGTCCCTGCTGACTTAGCGAAGATTTTACAGTAGGCCTTCAACTGCAACAGCAATGCCAATTGGGCCTAGTGTGCCCTTCTACCACTTCCCCCATCGGACCAGCCGGTTTTTAGAGGGGAAGTTGCTGTGTTCTCCAGTAGTTTGGAGTTCAATTTTTGTGTCTGGAAAACTTTAGAGATAATTCTTATTTTCAGAGAACAATAATCTGTCCCTATAAGTCTAATTTGAAATTGTGTTGATTGCTTGCTAGCCTAAATATTTTTGTTCGGCACTAGTAGGGTTACAGCATCAAATCACAGAAAAATAAGAACTGAAAAATAAAGAAGAGTACAGTACATAATTATCGCACTGCCACTAATTTGAAATTAGCCAATCAGAGTGAGCAACTAAACTGTTTCTTAGGTGGATTTAAAATGCGCAGATTAAAAATTATTTGAATAAACAAACAAGTTTCAATTGAAAATATTTGAAAAAGGCCCTGGTGGAAATCATGTGAAGTCCACGCCAAAGATTTTTGCCAAAACAATAAAAGAATATTAGAAAATCATAAATCCACACCAGAGATTCTGGCATTGGCTGCATGGATTCCACACGTGGAAAAAGGATTTTGTGAGAGATTTTAAAGGTGCACAGAATTTGTTTAACTTCGCAAAGAGTTCAACGCAGACACAGTTATCAAGTTTTGTACTATATATAAATAATTCCTGCTGCTTTGGTCATAAAAACCCCTAGTATTGTTTAAGCTAGAAATATTGAATGCATATACTTACTTAGACATCAGCCACAGACTGGAAAGTTTGAAGAGTGCAGAAGATGTCTTCCTCTTTAGAATCACTTGATTGGCTGCATTTGCATTTGTGTCACTAAACAATAGGCCTATTGTTTTCTTTGTTGTATTATAAAAATTTTTGGTCTAGAATCATAGCTGGAAAGTGCACTGCAGGGAAATCTCTTGTGCAAGGCAAACTTTTAAATCTGGAATCACCTTGTTATTTCAGGTGATTGACAGAAGAATAAGAGAACTTTGTGTAAACACCATAATTCTTCCATTGGAAACCACAGCTGCAACTCTGAAAGCTAGTGGATATAAGTATGTATCATTTAATGTTCTTCATTTTTAGACCCAATGTGCCACATCTGATTTGCATCTTTGAAGGGTCTTTTAGAAGTTCCCTTGCCATTTAACCTTCTGTAACTATATTTAGTGTAATTCGAAACAAAATTTTTGTGGATAATTATCTTTTAACAGAAAATGAAAGCAAATTAAATTACAAACACATCTTGAAATTTTATTTTAGTTTTATATTACGTATTTGCTGTGTAGAATGATAAAGCATAAATTAATTTAAGAGTATTCAAATACACATACAGTATAAAAGTTTCCCTTAACACTAGTACAGAGATGATGTCCCTCAGGCGTATGCAGATAGATGAGTAACGGACAAAGAAGTCCTTAGATGAGTAGGAACCACCAGAAAGCTCCTTAACAACATACAACAGGCAATAGGCAAAGTTCATTGGGCATCATACTGTATGAGAAGACAAGACCTTGAACACTAAATGACTACTGAAAACTATTAGGAAAAAGAAGCCAGATACCAGATGGCCTTACCAGCTGGCTACAAAAGACCGACCAAATAACATGCCAAGTTGTGTATGAGACAGAGAGGTATGGAGGTCCATGATCACCAAGGCCTATCGGCATGTAATCCATCCCCCCACCATAGAATCCATCCCCCCATAGAATCCGACCCCCAAGAAAATAGTGTTACTGTATGTAAGGCCTTTCCTCAAAGCTTTATTTCATAATCAGAGTTACAGTCTACTGACCTAAATTTCATTTCTTCCTAGAGCAATTGTTATATCAGGTGGTCCAGGAAGTGTATATGATCCTTCTGCACCCCAATGGGATTCAGAAGTGTTTAACATTGATGTACCAGTGCTCGGAATTTGCTATGGCATGCAGGTATGATAGTCTCTGTGTTTACAAAACAATTCAATGAATGCTGGCTGACATAAAATATTCTTAAAACTAAAATGTGATGTCTGTGTAGTTACCATTATTGGTTTTACAAAGCTACAACAGCAACTTCAACCGGAACAAAACTTTCCTTTTGTCTCAGAACTTTAACTTCAATAGATTCCTTGTTTTTGTGTGAATTTGATTCCTTTAAGAAACTATGAAGTTGTTCTTTTCAGTTGCACAACTTGGAAATCCCATTTCTTTCATTCTGTAGTTCAGACCTATGCCTCCGAAGTCAAACTCGCTCATGTTAAATGTTAGTTTTAAAAGAAAAGATGACTCTTGGGTGATTAGCTGTAAAAGGAGGTTTCGTCTTGGCCATTGAGTAATATGTAAGAGGCAACATATAGGAAAAAATACTTGGTTTGCAGGATACAAGTGACATTCTAATTGGCATTGCCATCCTAGTTTTGTAAACACTTAGTTTGTTTCTGGGTTTGGATGAATTAAATGCTTTCTTAAAAGATCAAATATTGTCATTAATGTTTGATTAATTATTGAAAAAACTTTCCAATTATCTTTGCAGTCAATGAATATTTCTTCAGGAGGGAAAGTAGAGAAAGGAAAAACAAGAGAAGATGGGCAATTTACAATTTCTGTTGATGCTACGTCTGATCTTTTCCAGTAAGTTTGCACATTTCATTCTTTTTCAAACTTTTCTTTATAATGTTGGGTCAAATTAATCACCGGTTTGTTCCAAAAAAGTATCCTGATTTGCACTATCGCTAGAGTAAAACGCTGAAAATAGAAAAGTCACTGGGATAAGAATTCAAACAGCAGTCTACTGTATTTCATGAAGCCCAAAATAAATCTTAATGTTTAGTCCATATGTCTGTTTCTGTACTCAGTGATTTTCTGTGGATAGTTTTATTTAAAACTAAAGTAAGTATCTGATCTTTAGAAACATGAACAATTATTTGGATCATAGTTAGCTGTTATGTGAATGACTGCAATTTAAATTGTAAACGCAAAATGAGTCAGTAATTTTCTTCTGTAGCTGATCAAATTGGGAAACTTTTTAGGGAAAGCTTCTATATATTATTCTTTCAGAGAGTTATCTCGTTGATTAGGCAAAGTGTCCTTGAGAAAAGAAATTTGAATTTTCTTCTTTATTAGCTTTTGAACACATTTGCAGTTGATTTGTGTAAACTCATTCTTCTATCGGAAATGAAAATGTGCCCTTGGAAGCCAACAAATTAATCTTAAACCTAACAATTAAGTATATTTTTGAAACAGAACGCTTTGATTGAAGATTACTCATATCCCTAAATAGAACAGCCAAACCCCTTCTGTATGTGTCTGTTTTAGTAGTCCTCTTTGTTTCTAATTATGTGATTTCTTAAGGAAGTTTGCAACCAAATAATCATTTTGGAATATACAATGTTTAGTTTTAAACTCTGAAACTATACTCGAAAGTATTTGGTTGCAAGCTACCTTAACTTGTAGCTTCGTTTTCCGTTTGTATTTGAAAATGTCCTTTCCTTGTTGTATGTCTTTATGTAATGGCCATGGGGTAGTCATTGTCTTTTGCTCCCTGTGGTATCATCCCTGTAGTGTTGTATAGTTGTTTAGTAATTAGAAAGTATAGTAGGTTGTAACATGTATTGTAAATTTTTAGATGAATAAAAAAAAAACTCATTTCATGTAACTTTTTGTAGCAATCTCAATGAGACACAAGAAGTTTTATTGACACATTCTGATGAGGTTACTGAAGTCGCACCAGAGTTCAAGATTACAGCTAAGTGTGGAAATATCATTGTTGGTGAGCTTTTTAAGATTCCTTAATCAGAGATACTAAACAAGTAAATTATTTTTAGGAAAACGTTAATGCTTTTAAAGTATTGAGATGGTTGAGCTCAATTTCAAGTCGCCTAACTGCAAGGATAGCAAATTTAATAGACAAAAACGCTAAAGATGGCGGCCGCACAAAGCATGCTGGTAAAAGGCTCCCTGACGACTACCTAACGATGTAAACATTCCAGTCTGCCATTTCGTCTGGCTAGCTGTGGTAAAGTCTGGAACAAGGAATCATGTAAATGAATAGGACAATTTTACAACTCGAAACTTTAAGTGAAGCTTCAATTCGAGTCAAAAGTTTACTTTTTCTGCTTTGGAAAGGTTTCCTTTTAAACCATGTTGCATTCGAATTCAAGGTTGATTCAATTTCGAGTTAGCTAGTTGAAGCAGCAGACCAAAATTTGTACGTGGTTAGGTAGTCGTCAGGGAGCTTTTTACCAGCATGCTTTGCAACAAAGCACAATGGAGCCTTTGGAGCTGCCATCTTTAGCGTTATTGTCTATTGGGGTACCTAGGAATCTAGAGGTGAGCCTGACAGTCATACAGAAATATGTGTAAATATCTTGCAGAAATGACCTATGTCCTAAACCTAGATAATTTAAAGAAAAATAACGAATAAATCCCTAAACAGAACAAAGCAATAGGACTGAAAAACGAAAACTGATAAATATTGCAGATGCAAGAAATTTATACCCTTAGTTTATATTCTCTCATCTGATGATTTTTTGTGACCAATTTCAGACATAAGTATATATCAAGTTGTTTCTGCAATAAAACCATTTGGTGATCTCTCTGTTGTCAAAGTTTCAAACCTTTTTAGCAATTGCATCCTTCTCTCGACATCATTATAGGTGTCTTTGATTTGTAATTCGAAACCTACCAAATTCCGAAACTATTAGGGTGTGTTTGATTGGTAATTCCAAACCTACGAAATTCTGAAAACAGTAGACTTCGCAGAGACGGTTAGATATTTCCCAATCAAACACAGCAATCTTTAAAACAACAGGTTTCGGATTTACTATGGCGAACATGAAAATTCGCCAATGAAAACGAGAATTTCTCCAAAGCCTGCCAAACCTTCTATCTTTTGGAAGAGAACGTTCAGAAGGCCTACCAAACCTACCGTTTTGAGAATTTTGGTGTCAATCAAACAAGAATTACGAGTCTACCAAGTCTCCCGTTTTCAGAATTGGTACCAATCAAACACACCCCTTAGTATTCGCAAAGACGGAACATATCTTCCAATCAAATACAAAAGTAGGTCTGCCTAATCTCTCGGAAGTCTACGAAACCTTCTACCTTTTAGAGCTGAAGGTTCAGAAGGCCTTCCAAACCTACCAAGCCTACCATTTTCAGAATTTCGGGGCCAATCAAACGCGAATTCTGCGTCTACCAAGGCTACCGTTTCCAGAGTTGGTACCAAGCAAGCATACTCTATCGTGTATTAACTTAATTCTCAAATTTCCGTTGCCTGCCACTCATTCATCGTGAAACTTGCTTTACTGTGTATTTCTCATAATTTTACCTCAANAACACACCCTTAGTATTCGCAAAGAAGGAATATATTTTCCAATCAAACACAAAAGTAGGCCTGCCAATCTCTCGGAAGTCTACGAAACCTTCTGCCTTTTAGAGCTGAAGGTTCAGAAGGCCTTCCAAACCTACCAAGTCTACCATTTTCAGAATTTCGGGGCCAATCAAACGCGAATTCTACGTCTACCAAGGCTACCGTTTCCAGAGTTGGTACCAAGCAAGCATACTCTATCGTGTATTAACTTAATTCTCAAATTTCCGTTGCCTGCCACTCATTCATCGTGAAACTTGCTTTACTGTGTATTTCTCATGATTTTTACCTCAAACCTGCCCTGGACACTTCGGTTTCTAATAATGTGACTAATATCTCATTTTGCAGGCATAGAATGCCACGCTAAGAAGTTATACGGGGTACAATTTCACCCAGAGGTTGACCTAACAGAAAACGGAGCTGTTATGATGAAAAACTTCCTTTACAAGGTTTGGCTTTAGACTGATTACATGAGTCTCAGTTTTCCGCATTGAATTGAATGATAGTTATGGCTTAAAACTGAGAGAAAATAGATTGTACCGAGTTGCATGAGAGAAAATAAAAACATCAGATTGAAAACATTGAACGAATACAAGAAATCACGTCGTCAGTCTAGTTTGGCTTCAAAAATTTCAATTTACTTTTATGCCTATGCCTAAACTTGCAAATTTCTTTGAACTCGCCTTCTCCGATTCTTGCATAATTGAAGTTTTCTTGCAGATAGTGATGAATGATCAGAGTTGCAAAAATCCTTGACCTTCCTCCAAACCTGGAATTCAAGGTCTCAACCTTCCTCATTTTAACTTTTTGTCAAAATAACGAAAAAGTGCTTTTATATCAAGAAAGGTAATGATTGATCTTCCCGTGATGTATCAGGACCGTTACGTGGCTTGAAAAACTATGGCCCAAACTTTAGAAAGAGAAATTCAAGAAATGGTTCGCACTCCCACAAAAAATTAACCCAAAACAATTTTGGATGATATTTTTTTATAATATCAGTGAATCGTAAAGCGGCTTGGCCAGGGTAAATTAATTGGAGAGTACTGAAATCAGGGGCGCCCTTTACTTTGGCTTAGAATTCTCATTTTTTACATAACCTTCCTCAATCCTTTGCTTAGAACTTCCTCCAAACCAGGTTTGTAGGTTTATGAGGTTTTTGCATCTCTGTGAATGAGTAAAATTCTTTTTTTTTTCTATCAATTTTGCTGTGGAACTTAGTTGACGATGTTTCATTTTGTTTTTGCTTTCTGCTGTCAAAACAAGAAAACGCTTCCTGTATGAATTTATGTTATGCTCAAATATGCTCACGATCTTTCAGGTTGCTGGTTGCACTTCAACATTCACGATAGACAGCAGAGAAGATGTATGCTTAGAAGAGCTGCGGAAAGATATTGGACCAACGAACAAAGTCCTTGTAAGTCTTTAGACTACGTTCACACGATGCCGGCACATTTTGAAAACAGTAGGAAATTCGACGGAAACAAACTCGTTGCAATCTCCCCAAGAATTTTATGCCAAAGAAATGCACTCACACCTTAAGAATCGATCAGCNTTTCATTTTGTTTTTGCTTTCTGCTGTCAAAACAAGAAAACGCTTCCTGTATGAATTTATGTTATGCTCAAATATGCTCACGATCTTTCAGGTTGCTGGTTGCACTTCAACATTCACGATAGACAGCAGAGAAGATGTATGCTTAGAAGAGCTGCGGAAAGATATTGGACCAACGAACAAAGTCCTTGTAAGTCTTTAGACTACGTTCACACGATGCCGGCACATTTTGAAAACAGTAGGAAATTCGACGGAAACAAACTCGTTGCAATCTCCCCAAGAATTTTATGCCAAAGAAATGCACTCACACCTTAAGAATCGATCAGCCTCGTTTTGGAAGCGTTTTTAATTATATGAAACAAAACCAGCCGATCTAAAACTTTCAGGTTGTAAAAGTTGCGGCAACCAGTGGATTCTGGATTGCTGGAAATCTATTCATAATGTATGATGCAGTGTTAAATTTGTTTCATATTTTTTCAAGGCTCTGTTGAGTGGAGGCGTTGATTCAACAGTTTGTGCTGCTTTGCTACACAGAGCAGTTGGGACCGAGCGAGTCGTTGCCGTTCATATTGATAATGGATTTCTAAGACAAAACGAGAGTGAACAGGTAGAAGAGTCCCTCACGAAGATTGGCCTGAAACCAAAAGGTTAGCTGCAGTTTTGTTATAAAAGTATAATAGACGATTGCAGAAAAGATGTTATCGAGGGACATTTGAGCAAGATGCATTCATACAGACGGCATGACATCAAAACAGCGGTGAAAACGCGACGCCATCTTGTTTTTGGGGTAAATCTTCAGAAAATTTCTATACGTTTCTATAGGAAACTTGCAAAAGTTGCATAAAATTGCTCCTCGATTCTACCTCGCGATATTGTGTAGGGAAAGGATAGGTAGCAATTGTCAGTCAGACCTAAACCAATGAAATAAATGCACGAACATGTTGCTTTTAAAAGCAAAACAAAATTTGGAATGATTTGAACAGCTTCTTTTTTCGAGCGCGAATTGATAAAGTCACGCTGACATGTCATCTGTATAAATTGCATTTAATGATCGAATTTCTGTAGACTCACTGTTGATCCCATTATAGAACGCAATGCATCTTGGCAAAATGTCCCTCGGTGCCATCTTTTCCGCAATTGGAGTGGCGTTTTCTTTGACTCTCCTGTTACGATTATTTTCCTCGTTTTCAATTTCGGAAATTTAACAATTTTTATTGTGCTGCTGAACATAAATCTGCTTTTTTCAGTGATAAATGCAAGACACAATTTCTACAATGGAACAACAGAAGTGAAAGTAAAACGTGGTGATATGAAAATCAAGCAAACCATTGGTCCATTACACAGTGTGTCAAACCCAGAAGATAAGCGAAAGATCATTGGGGATATGTTCGTTAAGGTATGCCAGAGTTTCAGAGGAATACACCACTCCAATTAAGCGGCCTCGTTTTGGAAATTTTTCGAAATTACTTCCTATTCTTCACATGAAAATTTTGAATACAGGGATATCTGGTGGAATTTATCCGGAAGGCTCTCCGGGCACATCCTGTTCATAATCTTGTAGGTCATGGCTGATCGATCGAATTTAATTAGTTGTTCTACATCAAGCAATTATACGACCTGATAATTATTTGAAAATACGACAATGTACTAGAATAGTGATGATACACAACGTTTCGAGCTTAACTCTTCATCAGCTTGACACCTGATGAATAGTTAAGCTCGAAACGTTGTATATCATCACTATTCTAGTACATTGTCGTATTTTTAAATAATTATCAGTTTACATATGCCTAACGACGTACTACACGCAACACAAACATTGTTATTTATTCAATTATACGACCAATTGTCTTATCAAACTCTACGCCCGTCGTAACATTCCTGCCACTATCTTTTCATGCAGTTATCTCCCAAGATAGTACAGTGTTGATGATATATCCAAAGGGTCTCTTTCGAAGAAAGTATGAACACTTCTTCACAATCATAATTTAACAACAACTAATTAACACCAACTATCTCCAGATAAAACCTTAAATCCTTAAATTAAGTGCAAATGTAGCACATACAGTTGTTGCCATCCCAGCAACGCATTTCTTTTTTGAATTTCATGAGAGAAGTTGTCAGTTTTAAGCCATCACTAAGTGCATTCCACAATAGACTCCCTCTAAAAGATAGGGAATTTATTCCGTATCTTTGAGAACTCACCGAGGGGAGCTTGCATAGTTCTTTAGTACGAAGGTTGTAGGGAACATCTTTCTTAACAAAAAGTTCCCACATGTACTCAGGATTGAGATGATTGATTGATTTGTAGATTTCAACCATGAGATTGTGTAGGTTCACTTTATGCATTGTCTTTGCTTCACCCCTATCTAAAGGTTCCTCAAATGTGGATTCATAGTCTCCAAATAAAGTTCTCAGTGCACGTTTGTGGGTCCTAGTATTGGGTACAAAACTTACCTTAAACTCTCGCACTAGTTTCTGCTATCGATACAGCTTTAAACTTGCATTGAAAAGTAGAAACATTCTTGAAGATATGTCTGTGTCCTGTTACGCTTTTGATATACATCGTGTTCTGTCTTAGGTTGTTGACTCTGCGATGAAAGATTTGAACCTGGATCCGAAAACGACTCTTTTAGCTCAAGGTAAGTTACTAGACTTACGACGTGATCCCTTTTATTCGCTCCAACAACCATTTGGCTAGAGCGCAGTTTAGCAGGCGGCATTCGAATTTTGTGCTGTTGTATGTCATATTGTAAGGGTTAGAGTTAGTTTCAGAAAGGTGTTTTAGGGTAAGTTAGGGTTAGTTAGGTTAAGTTAGGTTAAGTTAGGGTAAGGGATTTGTTTAGTGCAATATCTGCAAAAGGAATATGACATTTAGTGCCGCCCGCTACACTGTACTCATCCCAACCATTTATATCTCCATCAAATCTGTTCACTCAAATAAGGACTCACGACCAAACAGATTCTAAACATGGACTAAAATCTGACCAAAGATCTTAAGAAAATTCGAACATCTTCTATTCTAACGTCGAATGAAATATCGAACGGCGCTTCAATGACAATTTTGATGTAATCAACCAATCAAACACTAAGCATGGGCACGTGTTCTAACCTTATTTAGAAAATAGCGGTCTGATTTGCTCCACACTGATATGTGTGGAGATGTCCCATTTAGTCCCTGTTTTGAAACTGTATTGCCACGAGTCAAACGAGTCAGTTTGGAGCCAAAACCATTCAATGCAAGGCAGAAAACTGAAAATTGTGTAGTCAGTCTAGTACGTTACTATCATTATGTTAAAATATGAAGGCTGCATAAAGCTGTCGACACCCGGTGTGACCACGATTTGACCCAATGCAAATCTTCGATTAGGTGGGGTATATCATAAGTCAAGATGGTTATTTGAACATTTGCATATGATAAATTGAATTCAGAAAAAAACAGAAGGCAAAAACGCTATTGGAGAAAAGAAAGCAGAAAACAGGAGGTTTCGTTCCTCCCATAATAGTCAGCTTAAGATAACAGGACGGTAACACCAGCTAGCACTTCATCTTGTATGTTGTAAGCCAAGTATTGTTTCCTATTCGCTACCTTTGACCTATTATTCAAAAGGCCAAGACTAAACCTCCTTCTTCAGTTCAATGTATAAGAATATCATTTTTCCTTGAAACTAACACTAAAATGAGTGAGTTTTATTTGGGAGGCCTAGATCTGAAGAACTACGGCAGAAATGGGCTTCCCAAGTTGTGCAGTTGAAAAGGACAACTTGTTAGTCTCTCAAGGAAATAAATTCACACGAAAAACAAGGAATCTATTGCAGCTGAAGTTCTTAAACAAAAGCAACGTTGTGTTTCAGTTTTTTTTATATATCATCATAAAATATTAAAATATACAGAATAACAGCAACAGTTAAACTAAAAATAGAAAGAAACATATGCCATTCGTAGCGAGAAAGGACACAAGGTCGGTGTTTCAGTTGCTGTTGCCGTTGCTGTTGTGGTTTCTTAAAAATGCTATTGCTAGAGCAGAAGACGAACGCGTTTTGATTCTATAGGGTAGTTTAAGAAAATTCATCGAATAAATTATTTTTCAATTTCAGGTACACTTCGACCCGATCTTATCGAGAGTGCATCAGAATTAGCCAGTGGAAAAGCTGATGCTATTAAAACTCATCATAATGATTCTGAACTTGTCAGAGAGTTACGGAAAGAGGTAGATATTTAGGAATCGTTTTAATTTAGGGTAGGGTGGGAAAAGGTGAGTTAGAGTGAGGCAAATGGGTCAATGAAAAATTAATGGATTTCACTATGCTTTAGTTAAAGATCGAAAACGCTGCAAGTTTGACTTTAAGGACTCTTTCTCTCAATTTTAGAGGCAAAAAATAAAGTGACCCATTTTGCCCACACTGACCCACTCTGCGCTACGCCACCCTATACACAGCATTCTCTTCTGCCCAATGTTCCTATCAGATAGCTCACCAAATTCTCTACAGATGTGCTCTTCTAAGTTTGATTTTTCAGTTAATTCTTCTATTTTCGACGCCATTGCAGTTGAAACCCGCATAAAAAAGCATCACTTTTTGAGCTTGTTTTTATTTGTGGGGTTTGAAATTTAAGGAAGGTGAAAGAAAATTGAGGGATGTGTGCTGTCCAAGGCCCGTGTTGGTGGCATTTTTCATGCATCTAGCACTTTGAAGCATCTTTCATTAAAGTTTTAAGGTAAATTTCATAAAGTTGAGAAACTTTTATTCCAAAAATTAGCCAAACATTGTCTAAAATTCGGCATTGTCCAAGGGTGTGTTTGATTTGTAATTCCAAACCTACCAAATTCTGAAAACAGTAGAGTTCGCAGAGACNCAAATTCTCTACAGATGTGCTCTTCTAAGTTTGATTTTTCAGTTAATTCTTCTATTTTCGACGCCATTGCAGTTGAAACCCGCATAAAAAAGCATCACTTTTTGAGCTTGTTTTTATTTGTGGGGTTTGAAATTTAAGGAAGGTGAAAGAAAATTGAGGGATGTGTGCTGTCCAAGGCCCGTGTTGGTGGCATTTTTCATGCATCTAGCACTTTGAAGCATCTTTCATTAAAGTTTTAAGGTAAATTTCATAAAGTTGAGAAACTTTTATTCCAAAAATTAGCCAAACATTGTCTAAAATTCGGCATTGTCCAAGGGTGTGTTTGATTTGTAATTCCAAACCTACCAAATTCTGAAAACAGTAGAGTTCGCAGAGACAGAGATATATTTCCCAATCAAACACAAGAAAACAGCAGGTTTTGGAGTCACCATTGCGATTCGCTAATGAAAGCGAGGATCTCTCCAAAGTCTGCCAAACCTTCTGCCTTTTGGGATCAGAAGGTTCAGAAGGCCTTCCAAACCTACCAAACCTACCGTTCTGAGAATTTGGGAGTCAATCAAACACAAATTCCGAGTCTACCAAGTCTACCGTTTTCAGAATTGGTACCAATCAAGCACACCCCAAGTTTCCCAAATATGATTTATTCCTTTTGAACTTATTCAACAGGGCCGTGTTGTAGAACCTCTCAAAGACTTTCACAAAGATGAAGTACGAGTTCTTGGCAAGAATTTAGGCCTACCAGCAGAAATTGTTCAACGACATCCTTTTCCTGGTAAGTGATGCAAAGCATGAGTTTTTAATCTACTAACTTTGTGTAACAGAAAAGTTCCCCCCTATAAAGATTTCCCCCGTTGGTCAGCTCCTGTAAAGAAGCTGGCTTGGCTGCTTCGATGCATACAGGATTTCTAAATCTTTAGAAAGGTCTCTTCTTGAAGAGACATCAACTTAAACTTTGATTCCTGTTTGCTAATACCTATTACATCAGTGACATGCTGAATAGACATGACATTTATTGAGTTGCTGGACATGAGTGCAGTGGTTCTGCAAAAAACACTTAGCAGGACTGTGTTGGATTTTCAAACTCCGTTAAGAATTTTATTCCATGCCTACAACAGTAGAGTACTTCAGTTCGTCCAGTGAACATTTTAGTTTCTTTTTTATTGCAAGGAACAACTGTGAAATTGTGTATTCAATGTATTCGATGTATTCAATGTATATTCTCATCAAATTTGAAATTAATACGTTGCAACTAGTGCAGTATATATTAGAAAGCTAAACTTGATAATTAAAATTGTGACATATAAATTATATGTTTACATTTAACAACGGAATATTGCTGAAGGACACATGAAAGAACTCAAAATGTGCTTTCGGGCCATATGCCCATCTCCTGAGTTACAATTTTAAGAACAGCAAGAGACAATAACGCTAAAGATGGCGGCTCCAACGACTCTGTTGTGTTTTGCTGCAAAGCATGCTGGTAAAAGGCTCCCTGTCGACCACCTAACGACACAACAAAATTTGTCTGCCTTTTCGACTTACTAGCTTGAATTCGAATCGACCTTGAACTCGAATGCAATGTGGTTCAGAAGGAAACCTTTCCAAAGCAGGAAAATTAAAGTTTTGATTCGAATTTAAGTTTTCGCGTTCGAATTAAAAAATTGTCCTATTTATTTACATTGCTGCTTGTTCGGAACTTTACCACAGCTAGCTAGTCGAAACAGCAGACCAAAATTTTTATGTCGTTAGGCGGTCGAAGAGAGCTTTTTACCAGCATGCTTTGCGCAGCTGCGGTCTTTAGCGTTATTGTCAATTATTGAATATACGATGAAAGTAATGCATTGCTACAGGTTATATTACTAGAAAAATACTTATCTATCAATCTACTTTTATTTTAATAGGAGGATTAAAGAAAAAACGGATTACCACTGAACAGTACCCAGATTCTAAATGATAGACCTCAGCTTAAATTTTTTTTACTGATATCTACTTTGCAATTGCGCAGGTATCGGTTGCAAAAATTAGGATTAAGTATTGCTCCGAAACGAGAGCGTTGTATTTGATATGGACACAATGTTACTGATCTCAACATCTAATAATTTTTCNAGCATGCTTTGCGCAGCTGCGGTCTTTAGCGTTATTGTCAATTATTGAATATACGATGAAAGTAATGCATTGCTACAGGTTATATAACTAGAAAAATACTTATCTATCAATCTACTTTTATTTTAATAGGAGGATTAAAGAAAAAAACGGATTACCACTAAACAGTACCCAGCTTCTAAATGATAGACCTCAGCTTAATTTTTTTACTGATATCTGCTTTGCAATTGCGCAGGTATCGATGGCAAAAATTAAGATTAAGTATTGCTCCAAAACGAGAGCGTTGTATTTGATATGGACACAATGTTACCGATCACAATATCTAATAATTTTTTTAGGTCCTGGCTTAGCGATTCGTATTCTCTGCGCTGACGAACCATTCATTGGACATGATTTCGCTGAAACAAACACGAAGCTTGGTTTTATTGTTGATTATTCGAACGCCATCAAAAAGGTATTCAGTTTCCTAACATTTTATTCGACCGCGAGGTAATTACAGCTAAACAGATAATATTATCCATACGTAATTCTGAAGGCTCAGTTGCACGACAAACCTTGCAAGTATCTTTTTTGTGCAGGACATTGTATGTTGTGACATGCAAGTAAAAAGCAATATATTTTTCGTCGTATTCATCCTATTAACTGTTTAAATGATACGGCTAAAATTGAATCGGTCTGACTAGCTAATGTACTAATTCTTGAATCCGTACACGATATTTTTTACTGTCCTTTTTACTGTCGTCTGTCGTGCACTGTTGCAAAACTTCTCTTTTCAGAATACACCACCCTTTTGCGATGTGTCATGCAATTCATGTATGCTGAAAACGAGTAAAATCAAAAAGGGCTCATGATATTTTGCAGATGTGCTCATGAGCTCATGATTACAGTGATAACAAATAATTGAGTCATAAGCTCGAAAAATCATTTGGCTATTGACTTATTAAAGTACTGCTTTACTTCGATTGTCTTAAACGAAACAGTACGATCAGCCTCCCGTTTACACTTTTCCTGCTGATCCGTAACACTTTTGTTCCTTCTATATATAGAATAATGTTGTTCTGGAGCATTGTAACAATTTTTAACGGACCAAAATACCGGTACAGTGTAAACGTGGGGTTAGTGTGAATGAGGCAATACTGAACACCTAGTTTGTTTTTTACAGCGACACCCATTGCTCCTAAAAATACAAGAGCAACTATCTGAACAAGAGCTCGACACTCTGAAAGCTGTTAGTGCACAATTTCCTGCGACAACTACTCTGCTACCAATACAGTCTGTCGGAGTTCAGGTAAGTAAATTATTTGATGATAGCGATAAGTAATTGAATTGCTCATGAGAGGCCTGCCATATGATCCCATGATTCATTCTCAGTTAGTAATTTTGTGCAAGTGTAGATGCGATGTTGCAGCTACTAGTTGGTAAGTAAGGTGGCATAGGGTCGTTTGCGAAACATTTTGAGGAGAGACTGTCTGAGAGGAAGGGAGTAAAACTGATGAAGTCTTTCACACGTTTAAAGTTAGGGAAATCTTCTCATTATATTTAAAGTCTGTCTCAAATTAGATGTTACTTGAAAATGTCCGCGAACAAAAACAATTGAAGTGTTTTGGAAGATTAATTTTTGGGTTATCGCAAATCTCACATGACATCTAATTTGATACAGACTTTAATTCCTGCGATCCATCTAGAGAATAGTACTCATAGTACATATAAGCGTTCGATGGTATACAAATTCTCATGCCGGAGTGATACCTAGTGCGTCGGTCGCATTTCCCAAAGTTTAGCTGATATGATAGGCATCATGAAGGCAATTTAGTTTTGTATGCTCATCGCTTTCGGAGAAAGGCTTCGGTAATAGACTCCTTGTGGGTCCTTCTCAGACTCATGATTTAAGTCCCTTCACTTTCGCTCATTGAATTGACTTGATGTTGTTGTTGTCGCCTCAATGAGGACCCATTTTAAATAGTTGTAGCGACATATCAGTTCAGGGAACGAAACTACACAATAAAAACGAGTCTAGGTCCTTCTACCAGGTGATATACTAAAAAAAATGCTAGTATGGGTACTATGTTTATCGGTATAACCCAGTTCCAGCGTAGTGAACGTTTTATTAAACGGCCTTCAAACGTTTTTCTTTACAATATTGTGGTGATGAAACGCAGTGAACATTTTGAATTGGCCTATGTTAGGTCGACCGACATGAGCGGTTTGGCAAACCAACCTTGATGCAAATAATAACTCTGCTTGCCTCAGGGTTACTCAACATCGTTGGATAGGGCTTTTAGATCCATTTTCAGATTTTTGTCAAAGGCGTAGGAGATTTGTATGGAGTGTCATGCCCCACGGCCGCTGCAACGTCGGTACCATGCTTTTTAAAAGCGTTATGAGCAAGTTTTAGAAAGATGTTACCGTGTCACTCTTGTTTAATCTAAGGGTGTGTTTGATTGGTAATTCCAAACCTACCAAATTCTGAAAACAGTAAACTCCACAGAGATGGAAATATTTTTCCCAATCAACCACAAAAATCTTGGAACGGTAGGTTTCGGATTCACCACCAGGGTTTGCTAATGAAAACGAGAATCTCTCCAAAATCTGCCAAACCTTCTGCCTTTTGGAGCAGAAGGTTCAGAAGGCCTTCCAAACCTACCAAACCTACCGTTCTAACACAAATTCTGAGTCTACCAAGTCTACCGTTTTCAGAATTGGTGCCAATCAAACACACCCTAAGATTCTTTTATAAAAACTTTTCTATCTGCAGGGAGATTGTCGTACATACAGTTACGTCGCTGCCATATCAAGTGACAGTTCACCTTGTTGGAAATCATTGATGATATACGCAAAGATAATACCGAAATTATGTCATAATGTTAATAGGTATGAGAAACATATTTTTTTATTAAAACTTCTTTAATATTTGAATCTTCTTTTTCGATTTTGTAAAATGATATTTTGAATTTTATTTTCTGTACCGCTGTTTAGCATATTGAAAAATTAGATCGAGATCTTCTTCCTTACATTTCCCACAAATATTGTGAAATTATAGATTTTGATATGATTGACTGCCGTCTCTTTGCTAGGTACCAAGGCCTTAGAACTCTCTTAGAACGTTTTTGATCAGGTTGAGAAAATTAGATCCATGTTGTAATTCAACCAATCAATAAGTCAGTCTATCCGCAAATCAATATATCGTTGAATCAGTAAATGAATGAATCAATTTCCTTTTCATTTCATTTCATTTTACATTATTTAACCACGGTAGCCCCGTCAGTCCCGTGGGGACTGCTTTACAGGGGGCCGTGCAAAAAAGACTACAAAGTAAAAACCTAATTTACAAATGTTGCTAACTTTAGTTGAATAGCAATACAAAAACTAAAAATGTCCATAACAAAATTTTACGAAAATTAAATCAAAAGAAAAGTGAAATCACACCCTCTGCAATGGCTCGTTTAGCCTTTTCTTGAAGGTAGGAAGAGAGGGTGCATGTTTGACATCCAAGCTTAATTTGTTCCAAAGCTTAGGTCCACGAAATGAAATAGACTTCTGCCCATTTGACGTTTTGAAAAGTGGAACACGCAAATCAGTTTCGGTGTTTCTCAGCCTCAGTGTATTTTGGGCTGAGTTGAATCAGTTTCAGTTCAATTTTCGGTTTCATTTTATTATCAATCCATACTACATACAATTCTAAACAATTACAATGCAATTAAATACAATTACAATACTAATATTAACTACATCAAAGGGTTACAGAACTACAGAGTAGAATAAAGGAAAGAACATTACATGATTGTATAAAGGATAGATTGATTAAGGAGGAGCTCTCTAGATAGGTAAACTAATCGAGAGAGAACCCCCCTCCCCCATAAATGAATGAGTCAATAAATCGATGAAAGAATTAGTCAGTCAATTAATGCTGTGATGAACCAAACAGTGATTTATTCACTCTGTCA
>REGM01000286.1:10741-37261 GCA_004194415.1 Aurelia aurita | reverse complement strand
TATCTTGGCATTAAACTAGATTCAAAATTGACCTGGAAAAACCACATTGAAAAGGTCAAACATGAAACAATAAAATTCGCATCGGTATTCTATAAACTTAGGTACATCGTCCCAAAACAGTGCTTAACAGTACTATATAGTTCAATGGTACTCTCTAAAATAGCATTTTCACTTGAAACATATGGATTAGCCGCGAAGAAATACCTGAACGAACTCCAAATCTTACAGAATAGGATACTCCGAATCTTGTACTTTAAAGATCGCAGATATCCTACTAATGCCTTACACAAAGAGCTAAACTTTCTCAAAATAAACGACCTCTATGAACTAAAAATTAATTACCTCTATGAATTAAAACGACCTCTATGAACTAAAACTAAAAATAAACGACCTCTATGAAATAAACGACCTCTACACGCCAAAGTAAAAACTACGAGATCCCTAAATCACAAAGAAAATGGGGTGAAAAAATGTTGTTAAATAAAGGAGCCCGTTTATGGAATGACCTCCCTTTAAATTTAAAAACATGGTGCAAGTAAAAGCATTTGCAAAACGTTTTTAACATAAAATAATAAAAAAATACTAGATTTACTTAAATTTCGACTACTAACATATTGTTCCGTTATAACCTCACACTGTGTTTCCTTTATATATTTAGCATCTTTGTTAAATTTGGAAATAGCTGCATTGTACTAGTACTATTTTATTTTTAATTTTACCTTTTTCATTTAAGTTAACGGCCCAGGCTCGATAAGCTATGCTTCTCTTGGGTCGTATAGAATACACATTTTTTACTAATAACTTTGTATTAGGATGTATTTCTATGAATAAAATTGAATTGAATTACATTGAATGGCAGGAAAAAGAACATCACAGGTTTAAAAATGTTCATAGAACGAAATATTTTAAAGAAATCAAAGATGTTTATCAAGAGATTGGTCACTTGACTTGAATTAAGTGCAAATAAACCTCAGCCGATTAGGTCTATTTACCGGAGGTTTCAAACCAAAGATGGGAACAGTTGTGTCCACAAAGAAATGTCAGATGTTCAAAACATAGATTTCAGATTTCCTTACGTTACGTCACGAATACCTCGTTATGGATATCAAAAGGAGGCGAATAGAACAGCGCTCCCATTTAGGCCTCTTCTTAGGTCTAGCAATTCGAGAAACATCGGTTGTCTTGTTAATGTCGAGTCAGCTTTTAATCTTATAAAAAAGAAAAGAAGTTGGGAAAAGCAGGTAATCATCAGAGGCTGTAGAACACAGACGAAGAAATTGATCAATCTGAAAGGTAGGTATGTATGTGCAAATATTGATAGATCTCTGTCTGGACCTGATCGAGTGAAGGAAAAAGAGAAAAAGGAGGCTAGATAGAAGTAGAAGAAAGAATATCAATAAATAGACTATTTATATTTGTCCTTTGCTCTTCTTACTGTATTTATAGCTCCGTTATAATTTACAAAATTTCTTAAATCGTGAATTTTTTGTCTTATATTATATATAATACAGTAAAACTGCTCCGCAAAACAGTCAGGAAGATATCGAAAAACCGATACCCCTATTTTCTTCTCAGTGGAACAATAGCCATACAGACAATAAACATATCTCATGTCATAAAATCGAGATAAAGGGTATTGGTTAAACTCCGCTCTGTTCTCGTTTCATAAAAAATACAACTTTCATCAACTTTTCCTGTTGGGCGACCGTCTCAAAAATGTTTGGATAGTGTCGTCCGACCGACCGTCTTCTAAAAATGAAAAAATCAGCATTTTGGATCGGGCGTCTAAATTTATATAGGAAAACAACAACGAAGATTTTCAGTTTTTGTGTTTTTGTATTCAATAATACATTGTCCGAACTTAAAAATTTGGGAAAAATTGAAATTTGATCATATTGCCGACCGACCGACCGACCGATATTTTGCAATCAAAATGACACTAACCAAACATTTTTGAGACAGNGGGCGACCGTCTCAAAAATGTTTGGATAGTGTCGTCCGACCGACCGTCTTCTAAAAATGAAAAAATCAGCATTTTGGATCGGGCGTCTAAATTTATATAGGAAAACAACAACGAAGATTTTCAGTTTTTGTGTTTTTGTATTCAATAATACATTGTCCGAACTTAAAAATTTGGGAAAAATTGAAATTTGATCATATTGCCGACCGACCGACCGACCGATATTTTGCAATCAAAATGACACTAACCAAACATTTTTGAGACAGTCGCCTTACTAAAACGTGACACTTTGGAAAAACACGCGACACTTCATTTCAACAGAACACATATCATTGGATTCCTCAACGCCTTGTAAATACCAGAAAATTAATCACTTACCTCAAAAAATTCCGTATAACCTCCAGGAACGTCTTTACGATGAAGTACATCGCACAGCCTTTTTACGAGTCACTCAAACTCAAAATAACGGTGCTGCACAAAACATTATATGAACAAGAAAAAGGTACCGATTTGTAGGAAAAAGTCCACAGAACTCAAATATCATGTTGTATTGGTTATTCGATGCTTTTATTTTTGATTTTAGGGGCATTTACAGTGTTTTATACTGAAAATACGATGATTTACATTAAGTAAAAGGTATCGGTTTTCCGATACCTTTTTGGCCTCGCTTTGTCGATATCGTCCTGACTGAACAAGAAAATACTTTTCTAAAGAAGAGACCGACTATGTTCTTATGAATGTGGTGCTCTTGCTATCTTCAGGGTAAGGTTCTTACCCCAAGGACCCTTATGACTACAAGGAGCACAAAAGCTATATGCAGTATGCATTTGATAAACTTGGGAGGCGTGATTGCATACTAAATGTTGCAGGAAATAGTAATCTGTTGTGTTGTAGACAAAAATAAATTATATCATACAAATTTGCCAAACAATTTGCTTACCCTTTAAAACTGTCTGAGGTGTTTGGACTTAAAAAGGGCTGTGAGTTTTTATAAACTAATGTGATCAGCAGATGTTTAAAAACTAGCCAGATTTCAGATTCACAAAATTTGTTATTTTTCAGTCAATTTATTATAGGTGTATCATTTGATAAGAACATGGAAAGAAATCAGACTGTTTTTGGTTCTTATCTTTGGGTGTCTTTTTCACAAAATCAGTCTGTATGTAGCCTGCGTGCAGACTATACAGTATACTGATCACTTTTCCATACTACTCACTCACTCCTTCGCAGTGGAAAAGTATAGTCTGCACGCAGGCTAGTCTGTATGTTCTTATTTTCCTATGTCCTTGTTTGCGGAGTTTTACTGTATACCATTTTGTCTTTTGCCTTTTTGTAAATTTTTTAATCTTGATGGTGAATTATACTTTACTTACTCATAAATACGGAATCCCTTATCTTGTACAGTATAGCCTATATACATTTCTTATCTGCCAGACCAGCAGAGCAAAGGTAGATATCCCATCCCATCTACCTACCTAAAATCAGATAAGTCAAGAAGGGGATTGATGGGAAATGTGCAAACCTATCTATACAAACACTGAGAGTTTTTATATAAGGGGTCATCGACAAAAGAGGCAAACAAGTTTGTCCGTTAAGTAGGGGGAGGGGGTTTGGATCTTAACGGGCAACATCCGTTAACAAAGACGAAAGTTATTTGTTGATGGCTTGTAATAATCATTATAGACTTTTTACATAACTTATTCTTGAAACAGACAGATACTGAACGAAAATGCAGTTAACTGTGACAACCGGTGGTGATGATATCTTCCCAATTGATGTCAGTGAAGATCTAGAGCTTGAGAATTTCAAAGCTTTACTTGAGTTTGAGAGCGGAATTGCTGCAAACGAGATTACGATTTATCGTGATGGGAAATTATTGGAAGGAGAGAAGAAAAGTGTTGGGTCACTGGGTATACAGAATGGTGATGTCTTGTTGATGGTTAAGAAAGCTCCACTGCAACCAACGCCTGTGCGACAGCAGAGACCTGCAGCAGCTCAAGGTAAATAATTCATTTATAATGAGCTTTGAATGATTTTTATATGCCAGGTAGTTTTGTCCCACCATGGTTCCGAGGGCCAGCTTCCTACGTCAATATGCTGAATTCAGCAGCCTCCTTTTGGGTTATGGGAACGAGGTAGTTTTGTCCCAGCATCTGAATCTATATCGTTTGATACAACTACCGGGTGACCCAAAAAAAAGTGACCCTACGAAATCTGTTATAGAAAAAGAAGTAAGTGGCCGATTGAAATGCTTCAAACGTTGTTCCGTCTCTAAAAGACATGCCTACGTTATGGGCATTTTTCGCAATTTTTTTTGGTACGGTAAATTTCCCGAATGAAGGATTTTGAGGAAAAGGGCATGTCTGAAATCCTCAAAAAGTCGTCAAAAACAGGGGATCGATTTACAGTCATTTCAGATCTTCAAAACAACGAGGAGCGTGTTTGATTTCAGCCTGGGAATAGACAACTCAGTCGAAAGTTTCCAGAGCAAGTTTATAGTCCCTAGGTACCTGACAGCATTCTTGTCTCAAGAGACAAAGATACTCCTGCTTTTTTCACGAGTGGCCATGAGTTTACAAAGAACATTTATTTTCAGCTCCAAATGCTGAACTGACCGTGATTATTCAAAAAATGGCACGGGGTTAAAATGACGATTAGTAGAGAGCCAAGGAAAGAGTTAAAACGCGTGGTATCTGAAACAAAATCACATCTTGAATCAATCTCTGTGATCTGATCTGATCTGTCCTATGTTTTTGGTTTTTAGTCTTTTGCTATCGAAGATACTCTAAAAAAATGCGTCAGTTTTCAGATGAGCAGAGGACTTGGGTGTGTCTTGAAATGGCCCGTGTTCAAAATGCGAATGAGGTGATTCGACGATGGCGAAACAGATGGGCTCCTGCACGACCACCATGTAAGAGCGCTATTTATAAGATGTACGACAAACTGAAAACCCATTCTACTTGTCGTAACAGGAATAAAGAGGGCAGTGGTCGACCCCGTACCGCTAGGTCGGAAGAAAACCTAGAACGAGTGAAAGCGGCCCTTGATGAAGATGGGAACAGGTCTTCAAGACGAAATGGACTTGGACTTGCCCGGTCTTCCTTTCTGCGAGTAATAAAGGAAATTAAGTACCATCCTTACATCTTAATCACACAGCAAAAATTGGAGCCCAGAGATCCTGAACTGCGATTAGCATTTTGTCGTCGATTCATTGAAATTGTGCACCAGAATGGGGATTTTCTCGACAACTTGATAGTATCCGATGAGGCTATTTTTAGTCTAAATTCAGAAGTAACTACTAAGAACGTTGTAAAATACGCTGAACGTGGCCATGGTCATCCGCCAGGTCACTTTGTTCAGTTTAAACAAGGAGCTGGTCAAATCATGGCTTGGGTTGGCTTCACGAGTACCGGTAAAATATTTGGGCCACACTTTATTGAAGGCAGGCTAGACACAAGAGAATACATGCGCATAATCCGCTATCATGTAATCCAGCAAGATTTTCGCGACCAGAACGTCAACCGACAGCAAACATGGTGGCAGCAAGATGGGGCACCGGCACACACTAGCAACATCTCGATGCGCTACCTGCGTGGCCAGTTTCCGGGAAAGCTGATCAGTAAAAGGGGTGATTGGCCTTGGCCCCCTCGCTCACCTGATTTAACTCCCTGTGACTTTTTTTTGTGGGGATATGTGAAAAACAAGATATGGACTGTTGATCAAGATCAGCAGCCACAGAATATTCCAGAGCTACGTGCGGCAATAACAAGAGAGATAACAAACATTCCAAATTACATGCTACGAAATGTGTTCAATGGAATGGTAACAAGATGTGAAGCATGCATTGAAAAAGGTGGATATTGGCTCGATAATGAGTAAAGTAATGGATATTATTNTGTTTGCGGAGTTTTACTGTATACCATTTTGTCTTTTGCCTTTTTGTAAATTTTTTAATCTTGATGGTGAATTATACTTTACTTACTCATAAATACGGAATCCCTTATCTTGTACAGTATAGCCTATATACATTTCTTATCTGCCAGACCAGCAGAGCAAAGGTAGATATCCCATCCCATCTACCTACCTAAAATCAGATAAGTCAAGAAGGGGATTGATGGGAAATGTGCAAACCTATCTATACAAACACTGAGAGTTTTTATATAAGGGGTCATCGACAAAAGAGGCAAAAAAGTTTGTCCGTTAAGTAGGGGGAGGGGGTTTGGATCTTAACGGGCAACATCCGTTAACAAAGACGAAAGTTATTTGTTGATGGCTTGTAATAATCATTATAGGCTTTTTACATAACTTATTCTTGAAACAAACAGATACTGAACGAAAATGCAGTTAACTGTGACAACCGGTGGTGATGATATCTTCCCAATTGATGTCAGTGAAGATCTAGAGCTTGAGAATTTCAAAGCTTTACTTGAGTTTGAGAGCGGAATTGCTGCAAACGAGATTACGATTTATCGTGATGGGAAATTATTGGAAGGAGAGAAGAAAAGTGTTGGGTCACTGGGTATACAGAATGGTGATGTCTTGTTGATGGTTAAGAAAGCTCCACTGCAACCAACGCCTGTGCGACAGCAGAGACCTGCCGCAGCTCAAGGTAGATAATTCGTTTATAATGAACTTTGAATGGCTGTTAAATGCCAGGTACAGTACAGGTCTTGCGCACATTAACATGACAAGAATTCTCAATAATTCTTAAGAATTCTTCACATTCTGATGAGAATTCTTGAGTCACCAGTCTGCAGAGTGTGGCAACTGCACGCACAAGATTTTTTACAAAAAAAATATGTGCACGCCGATTTTGAACGAGATCTTTTGTTCACTACTTTGAAAACAAAGGAATCAAAGACCTTTCACGCGAGCACGCCACTGCTTTGTTGGTCTGCACGCGCGAGCTCTCGTCGAAAACTGCCATACTCTGCAGACTGGTTCAGTCATATGAAACACTTTGAATTTTTTAAACAAGAATTCTTAAGAAATTCTTGGGAATTCTTATGCAGGAAAACCATGTTAACGTGCGCAAGGCCTGTACTGTTGTTTTGTCCCAACATCTGAATCTGTATCGTTTGATACAACTACTTTATTTATTACACATAAATAACTTTCTCCTATTGAAAATTCATCGGAAAAGGATTCCGCACTGATTTCATTACAGTAGACCTTTCCCACGTCTCAATTTCAATTTGATAAAACAAAGAACTAAATCTAGTTACCTTTGCTAGTTATTTTTTTATTTCCAACATGCATGGTTGTCTTGGAATTGCACGATTTATCTTTGACTACTATGAACACAAAATTTAAATTCCTCAGAAGATTTGATATTCATTGCCTGTGGAGTGGAGTGAATTCCGCGCTTTGTGCTGGGACCCATACCTGAGCACAAAGTGTGGACATTGGCAGATGTGGACTAAAAGTCTGAAGCCTGTGAGGTCTGCGGTATAGACCTGGCCATGTCTTGATTGATGTTTCTCGAGGGTTAATCAAGTTTTTTTTAACCTCAGGAGGCAAGTCAACATTTCCTGCAATAGACTGGGGTGCGATACAGATCCCACCAAATGGTTCAACACCAAGGCCACAGTCATCTCGCCCTGCTGCACAGTCAAGTCAAAGAAATGCAGAAGATCCAGCTAACATAAGGGAGTTATTCCTCAAGAATCCACATCAACTGTCTTTGTTAAAAGAAAGGAATCCACGATTAGCAGAGGCCTTACTCAGTGGTAATTTAGAACAGTTTGCGAAAGTTCTTGAAGAGCAACGTAAAGAGAATATGGACCGGGTTTCAAATCGAATTAAAATGGTATCAGGAAATCCTTTTGATCCTGAAGTCCAGCGTCAGATCTCTGAAGATATAAGAATGGAGAATGTAAACAGTAATATGGAAACAGCCATGGAATACCAACCTGAATCATTTGGGCAGGTTTTCATGTTATATATAAACTGTACAGTTAACGGACATCCAGTAAAGGCTTTTGTAGATTCAGGTGCCCAAATGACAATCATGAGTTCCAAATGTGCTGATCGGTGTGACGTTACAAGACTGATTGATCATCGATGGGCTGGTACTGCAATAGGTGTTGGCACACAAAAGATCATTGGAAGGATACATTTATGCCAGATTCAAATTGAAAATGATTTTCTCCCTACATCCTTTGCGGTTTTAGAAGACCAACAAATGGATATATTACTTGGATTGGATATGCTCAAAAGGCATCAGGTATGTTGTAAGATGGTGTTAATCTCAAACAGACCACACAGGTAGACCAGGAATTCGATTTTCTTTGCAGAATGCAAAACCTAATACAATATACGCTTGTCAAAATGTTGTATTAATTAGCGAAAATCAAAATAGAAATAATAGTTTTACCAGATGCAGTGTCTCAAAAAAGTACCCCCTTTTGACTGGATAAAGGAACAAAATGACAAGATATCGGGACTTTCCGGGTACGAAACTAAATTTCTTAATCGTCAACTTAGATGCGCGTACCTTGCGTTTTTAAATCATCCACTAAACACCGGAGATGCGAGCTTGCAAAGTCAAAATTTACCGTGCACCTGAAACCAGAGGTTTTGAAAAGTGGCCCAGCCATGATTTGATATCACGGGCATTTTGCTAAATTCAAAGTATGTGCATTCAAGTTTAAGATTAACAAATGTAGCTATGTCCTCAACTCGTAACCTTCCTGTGCAAAAACCTGGACAAACGGCCCCAACTTTATGGGGCGGCAATATTTCTCAATGACATGTTTGGATAAAAGCTGTAAACAAGCTCGAGGCTATTCTCGATTATTTTGTGAAACAATCTCAGAGCCATGTTGAAGAAAAATATTTTGCATAACGTGTTGATGAAAATGTCTTGCTTTGATGGTCAAGCAAAATGGAGGAAAGGGTTATTACCAATACTAGCAAAGATTAATCGATCTTAAAATTGGGAGATTTTAGAGATGTTTTTGTCTCCAGGTATTTAGGCGTTATTGTTTCGACCCACCTGATGCTTGGAAAATGTTTAACTTCGCATTGTTTACAACGCTTTTAAAATTCACCAAATTGGTTTTCCTCAAGCAAAATGAAGGAAAGGGGTATTATCCATACTATCAAAGATAAATCTATCTTAATGCTGGACAATTTTCATAGATGTTTTTGTCTCCAGGTCTTTAGGCCTTATTGTTTGTGGCCCAGCTAATGCTTGGAAAATGTTTAACTTTCAAAATTCACAACATGGCTTGCCCTGGTTTTTGAACAGTTTGTGATGAGACCTTACCTTGTTGAGCGGTGGTGAGTGGTTGTTGTTGTAGTTGCATGGCGAATCAAAGGGCTCTGGTCGTAAATCTTTTTTCTCAAAGGGCTCTGGTCGTAAATCTTTTTTCTCAAAGGGTTTTTTTCTCTCATTCTAGTGCTGTATAGATCTGAGGCGCAATATTCTACAAATAGGAACCACGGGAACCGAAACATCATTTCTCTCTGAAGCAGACCTGCCTTCAAGTGCAAGACTAAATTCACAAACTGGGAAAACTTCACCTCAGCCTATGCAGCAGGAGGAAGATCGCATGTTAGCAGAAGCAATGGCAAAATCAGCCGAAGAGGCAAATAAAAACAAATCGTAGTGGTAACAATTTCTAGGTTCCATTTTTGTTTTACCAATTCAATTGTTATGTGTTACGTTTATTTTGATATTACGAAGCTCAAGTCTTTCCAGCACAACGATCTTACCTCTAATACCGGGTGAGTCAATAGTAAAAAAATGTATTCACTGTTTGAAAAAAGTCGTATAAAACCATGAGCATTAAGAAACGCGGTAGTTATTGCTAGAAAATGTTTTCCTCCTTGTGTCCCTATGCCCATTCCTCCCTGTGTCCCTATGCCCGTGAAGGTTGTTATTGTTGTGCCTGGTTTTCCTTGTTTCCCTGTGTTCTGATTTGAGCGACTGTGAACTCAAATTGAGTTTAAGCGTCTGTATCATGATGGATTCAAAATTTGAAAACTGGTCTCATACGTGTTTTTGTACGATTTTTCAAACAATGGATACATTTTCTTACTCACCTGGAAGAACTTCATACTAGATATGAGTCAAAAAAGTTTCTGCATTTGAAAACTTAAACCAAAATTCGAAAATCCAATTAACGCTGAATTTTGTAGAATTTTGTTTTTGAGTTGTTGCTTCAAAGTTGTTGTGAGGTGCTGCATGAAAGATCAAGCTGAATTTAGGGACATTCACATAGGCGTAGGAGCCAAGGAGGCTGGGAAGGTGGCAGCCCCCCCCCCCTAACGTTGGAAAAATTTACCAAAATCAGACTTTTTCGGGCGAAAATCCATCCTAAGTCGGGCAAATAAATCGGTATACAATGGACTTTTTATCAGCCCCCCCCCCTCAAATTTATCTTTTCGTACGCTTATGGACATTGATTTTCTAATAAACTACTTTCAATTAGCGAAATTCTGCGGTTTTATTAGCTACCTGGTTTTGAAACATTCTAGCAAATTGCGCAGAATTTTGAGCAGATCTATCTTTTCGTCCCTTCGAATTCTTGAACATGGTTGCTTATGCCAGAAAATTATGTGGTGATCATATACGAAGGTAAAGTTAAAATGAAATGGTTAAGAATCTAGATTTGCGATGTCTTCTAAAGCCAATGGCACAAAATATACCGGGTGTCCCAAAAAAAAGTATACAGATTTGGTCGACCCTAGTGATGAGAATTTAGTGCAAATCAATCCGAAAACATTTTTTAAAACATTCGATAGTTAACTTGAAAATAGACACCTTGTTTGTTGATATTGATGCTTTGAGAGTTGAAATATCCATTTTAATATCAACAACTGATCTCACGACTTAGGCCAAAACGCCAAAGCTCTGGTTTGGAGGTCGAGGCAAATTTGTCCTTTGAAGATTAATATTTCAACTCTCAAAGCATCAATGTCAACAAACAAGGTACCTATGTTCAAGTTGACTATCGAGCTATGTTTTTAAAATGTTTTCGGATTGATTTACACAAAATTCTCGTCGCTAGGGTCGACCAAATCTTTCGAAACAATTAGCATAATTTGTATCATTGCTAAATTCTGACTTTGGTACGACCGAAATAGAAGAAACTTTGAAGATCAGCTGTAAAAGCAATTTTGCGGGCTATTCAAACGTCGAAACTTTTTTCTGACTCACCCGGTATTTGCAAATGCTCAATTTTCATATATAAAACAGATAGTTAATCAAGACTGGAAGTTATTTTGTTCAAGACCATACAAATAAAATTGAGGTGCGTAATACACGAGTACTTGTTTCCCTGTGATCTTTGACTTTGGATGACGTCACTTCGGTCAAATGGACTCATAGCGTTATAGGACAATTCCGGGGTGTATAAAAGTAATGTCGAAAAACAACCTTACCAACTCCTGACGAAGAATTGCGACTTTTTTCCACATTTAGGCATCCATAACGGCTGCCAATGTGTCAAACTTTTTCCATAAGTTAGGCCCAAGCTCGTCGCCATTTTGGAAGAGTTCACGATGAGGAGTGTAGCCTCGCTTTAGATGCAAGACGGTGATGTCAGAGCTTACGAGATTTGCCGGGAGAATTTTCTGATAGCCTCGTTTGCGTCCAATATGACGTCAGTTCGCAATGTCCTTCTGGTCAATGACGTAGGTTCGCAATGACCTTCAGATTATAATACGCAATTTCGAAGAGAAAAGACGCAAAAACGTTACAAAAAAATACGATACACCATTCATTTTTTCCTGATTTTGCTGAATATTGTGATTCATTGAAAATTTTTACAAAATTGCTAAAGTCTAAATTCTGGTACTGTCAAACATTGGATGGATAGAGGCATTCTAAGACAACTTAAGCAGTTTTTACTCAAATTTTCCTGAAGGTGGTGGTGATTTATAGAAAACTGTTACAAATTGTCAAAGGCTCCATTTTAGTACTGGCAAACATGGGGTCAGGAGAGGCGTTTTAAGNAAAAACAACCTTACCAACTCCTGACGAAGAATTGCGACTTTTTTCCACATTTAGGCATCCATAACGGCTGCCAATGTGTCAAACTTTTTCCATAAGTTAGGCCCAAGCTCGTCGCCATTTTGGAAGAGTTCACGATGAGGAGTGTAGCCTCGCTTTAGATGCAAGACGGTGATGTCAGAGCTTACGAGATTTGCCGGGAGAATTTTCTGATAGCCTCGTTTGCGTCCAATATGACGTCAGTTCGCAATGTCCTTCTGGTCAATGACGTAGGTTCGCAATGACCTTCAGATTATAATACGCAATTTCGAAGAGAAAAGACGCAAAAAAGTTACAAAAAAATACGATACACCATTCATTTTTTCCTGATTTTGCTGAATATTGTGATTCATTGAAAATTTTTACAAAATTGCTAAAGTCTAAATTCTGGTACTGTCAAACATTGGATGGATAGAGGCATTCTAAGACAACTTAAGCAGTTTTTACTCAAATTTTCCTGAAGGTGGTGGTGATTTATAGAAAACTGTTACAAATTGTCAAAGGCTCCATTTTAGTACTGGCAAACATGGGGTCAGGAGAGGCGTTTTAAGCCAAAGCAAAGGGCGTGTCCTCAGAGAAGTTCCTGGGGGCTTCGCCCCCAGACCCCCTCATTGCAATACCCTTCGTTAATTTACACTGGCCATGCCGCTGTAAGATGCTTTGATATTATTAAAAAATATCATCCAAAAATTGTTTGGGGGAATTTTTTACTAGGAGTGCCAACCAATAATTTCCGAGTCTAAATTTTGGCATAGTTTTCAATCCTCGTAACGGTCCTGGTATATCATAGGAAGATCAAAGAATACCTTTTTTGATATACAGTATGTATGCCCTTCTTGCGTTATACTTACAAAAAAGATAAAACAAGGAATGTCAAGGATTTTTGCAACTCTAGTCTGATTATGATCACGTGGGATGGGGGTCAGTTTTCTATCCTCGACATGGTTAAAAGTAATAAGAAAAGTACATCTCGTTAGAAACTTGACAGCTATGTTTGTTATGAAGGGGCGCCATTTCGCTGCCGGCCCCTCCAGACGAAAAAGGCCAGGCCGCCACTGATAGGTCGGCATGTGCTCTTTCCTGCTCTTTCCTGTGAAGCTGTTTTAGGCTATCCTGTACCAGCGTTCTTCGTACATGGCTAATGGGCCCCTTTAATTGTAGTTGATTGAGATCGAAAAACTGGCTTTTGGATGCTTAAAACATCGAGGAAGAGTCACTGAAAGCGAACACGTTGAAAATAATGGGGAAATACAGGCAAAAATTGGAACTTTTCGTCCAAAAGTGCAGCTTCGGGATTTGTGTGTTTTTGTGTCCGGGTTTCCGGGTTTCTACAAATTTTGTTGCGGGTTTGCGGGTTCTGGTACCCCCCAAAGCCCCCTCTTCTAGGAAGAGACATTACATCGTAAATATCTTGTAAACTCTGTCGCGTTGTATTTTGCCTTGGTTCTTTGTCGACTCGAGGCTAAAGTTAGGCCCATTTTCCGCTGTTCTGTTTTTTGTTGAAAGCGGAGTAAAAGAGAAATAACTGATCAAAGACGGATGAAAGACTGAGGTTTTCAAAAACACTGTTGGAAGTGGAATTTTTTTAAAACGAAGCTTTTTAAAACAGGATCCTTAAATGGAATCGCCGTGGCCTTCTGAAGGGGAATTCCGCTGAAGTAGACAAAAGTGTTCCAAAACGCTTAGCTAGCATTTTACATATCTGATCAAAGTTGAAAGTGACTTTATCGTTCGATTTCTTTTGACAGAACCCTATTGATACTGTCACTTTCAGGTCAGCATGACCCACGATTTGCCCTAACAGGCCTCGCCTTACGTGGAAAACAAAACAAGGAAGTAGGGGAAGTAGAATTTATGTCTGTATATAGAATCCTCCATTCAGTTGCTGACCACACTGCGGAGAGGTTGGTTGAGAACAGACCGAGTCTGGTGAGAAGAAAATAGCAGACAAGAAAACAGGTACAAGGAAGCACTGACGACACAGCAGTTTAGGTCGTGTTGTAAGATGAGGCCGTTGCAAGCGTTTTTGCTTACAGGTAAATAAACTATAACGATTTAAACTGGTCTGTCATCAAGGAACTTATTGGGCCCTTATTGATAGACCATGTTTTCCGCCTTTCTTTGTCAGATTGATTTGTATGTTATGGAATTTTAAAATCAATGAACTGAACTGAATGATCATTTAACTTAGCTTTGAACTTAGCTTAGCTTTGAAGTTCTAAGCATGAGCTGCGCCCCTTAATCATGGACAATTTTATCGCATTTTAGGCTCCAATTGTGCTCCCTAGCTCCAAAACTCCTGCCAGAGCCTCCCGAGTCAGTTTCTGTTTGTTACTTGTTTCCTGTTAGGTGAATTAGATAATCTTACTTTCTTGCTCTTCATAAAGATGTGATTTTTCAAAATTTGTTTCCTTGTTCCCTGTTCCCACACAGTGTTCACTGATCTTCCATTGTTCCCAGCGAAAAAATCTCAAATATCCCTCTTTCCCTAAAACCCCTGAAGACGCCTGATTTGTTTATCATCTAACAAAATTCTTCTAACCAGTCATTATTTCTTTACAGCATTGGCTATTTGTAGCCATGGCCAAGCTGATGAAGATTCGCCGAGTTTGGATATGAAGTGTGTTGAGGTAGGTGTAGGTGCATTTCTCCATGGATGAATTCACAGCTGAGAAACAAGGAAGGTGAAGGTGAAGTTGCGGTTTTCAGCGCCAAGCGCTGTGATCGCAGAAGTAGCTAAGCGTTAATCGCGTCCGTGACCCCTCTTGTCATGACGCTCAAGTGGTGCTGCTGGGATTTGAACTCGTCTGCCTGACTGTTCTGGCATCAAAACACGGCGCCACAACACCTTCAAATGTTGTGGAAGTAATGCTTTCATATTGCCTACTGTAATGCTTGCGAGTAATATCGTGGAAAAACTATCGACAGAGTTTAGGATTTAGAGATATTAAGCCAACGCCAGCGTACGCCAAATTCAAGGTCCTGTCGATTCCAGTATGGTCAGAGTTTTAAATCAAAAACTCAATTTAAATCAATTTTAAAACTTATAAATGTACAGTAATTGTCAGACCTAAGGACTTTCTCATGGAGACAGCAACAGGCAAGGAGTAGTTAAATGTAATCATGGTCAAAACAAATATTGACCTTCCCACTTAGATTCATAGTACGTCTTCGATCTCTCTCCACTCGTACGATTGCTCACATGACAAGAGATTTAATCAGTTCCACCCACTTCAAGGGGGTATTTGCAATGAGCAGTGTAGCTCATATGCGATGTGTCTGCGATTATGTTATGTACATAAACTCCTGTCTCTCATACATGATATTGTAGATATTATTGTAAAACGAGTAGGAGAAATGAAAGCTGAGAAATGTAAATGTCTTTGAATTATTCTAAAATAAGTATCAAATTATCTTAATTCTGGCACTTTTTCAGGAGCCGACAAAAATTATGTCACGCAAAAAATTCATTGTTTTGACCCCCTACTCCCTACCCACTACTTTTATCACTAAGAAATGTGAGGTCCGGGGGGGGGGGTCACATCCATATATACTGGTACGGGATGTGCCATTTTCTGGGGTGCCTTTTTCAGGCAGAAAATAAATTTCAGGGTGTCATATTTGGTAAGATCATAAGAAACCATAAATTTTGGGGTATCATTTTTGGTATGATCATAAATTTTAGGGTATCATGTTCAAAAATAATTCTTTGGGGTAAACTGTTGTGATTTTTGACCCATAATATTAAATGTTAGGGTGTGATTTCACATTTCAAAATGGCACACCCCTGTCATCTCCCTATCGAAGTTACCCCCCTCCCCGGGTGTGAGGTCGAAATGGAAGCAGCACCCTCACCCCCGGTCAAATTTCGTGCCACATTCAACCCCTCAGGTGCGTGACGACGTTTTTTTAATAAACTGTTTCTTATTTAAAAGGAAAGTACAAGTATTTTTGTTTCTGTTTCTCAGAATTCACTCTCAAAATCGAAGGATGTTAATGACATTGTGGCTGATTGCTATTCAGAGTCCTCTGGTGCTGAATCCGATCCTTCAGTAATGCATGCTTTGAAACAAGAACTTACTAACATGAAAGACGATTATGAAGCTGTCACAAAGGAGCCTGTCACGAAGGAGCTCTCAGATTCAGCAAGAGAAGAAGGGGATATCGTGGATTATGCAAACGAGGCTACTGACATGGACCATGATTCTAAGGGTTAGTTGTCAATTTACAGCAGTCATTTTGAACTTGTTTCTCAAGTGGTGCATACCTTGGAACGCAACGAACAAAATGCCACGAAGAGTAAAAACATTGCAAGTTTTCGAACCATCCCTTTATTTATGTCTATTTGCCCTGCATATTAGAACGCCTCTTTTTCACCAGAGGGTAAATTTTGAATCCTATGAAGAAATGCGCTCCCTCCCCAAATGAATCAATGATATAAAAGGAAAATAAAAGGATTATAACTTGATAAATATAGACTTTCAGAACTCGACCAACATAGCAGATTCAATTCATTATTCTCGCTCACACAGAAATCGTGCAAAAAGATCCTGTTGCGTGGGGAAGCAGAAGGAGATCCAGTTGGTCGTCTAGAAGGAGGGCGAGTTGGTCGTCTAGAAGGAGGGCGAGTTGGTCGTCTAGAAGGAGGGCGAGTTGGTCGTCTAGAAGAAGGGCGAGTTGGTCGTCTAGAAGAAGGGCGAGTTGGTCGTCTAGAAGGAGGGCGAGTTGGTCGTCTAGAAGGAGGGCGAATTGGTCATCACGACGAAGATCAACCTGGTCATCCCGGAGAAGAGCGAGCTGGTCTTCCCGCAGAAGGTGGTCATCAACCCGAAGAAGATTGTCGACAACTCGCAGACGGTGGTTATCAACCCGCAGAAGATGGTCATCAACCCGCAGAAGGTGGTTATCAACCCGCCGAAGATGGTTATCAACCCGCAGGAGATGGTTATCAACCCGCAGAAGATGGTCTACGCGTCGTAGATTATTCAGAAGACGTACTACACGCAGAAGATCCTGGCGTCGCCGCAGCATACGCAGGAGGACTTGGAGAAGGCGTACAAGTCGTAGACGAACCACTCGCAGACGCCGTTTGACCCGCAGAAGGATAAGAAGGAGAAGGTCATCTCGCAGACGTTTGATTCGAAGACGCCGAATATCTCGTAGACGTGTAACTCGCAGGAGAATCCGTAGACGTCGCGTGACTCGCAGGAGATCAAGAACCATTTGCAAAAGATCTGGACAGTGTAAAGTTCCCACTACCAGTAAGTTTCTTTCGCTCACTTATCTCTCAATGTTGCAGGTGACCCAATAATACTTCGCGAGATAGATCCTTCCTTGCTTCCTAAAACCGAGAGCTAATCGTACAAATTTTGTTGCTTCAAGATTTAGTTCAAAGATTTAGCCGTCTTTTGATATACTGCTTTAGTTCAAAGATTTAGCTGTCTTTTGATATACTGCTTGATACTACTCTGCGAAGGACTTCTGGTCTCAAAAATATCAGAACCTATCCCGCCATTTTTCAGTCTATTTTTTGTAACAGAAATATATAAAGTGGCTTAGGAGCGTCAAATTTGGTGAAGGAGACCTGAGATCGGTTTTTGCAGACATTTAGTAATTCGTTGCATTATTTTTGTTTTACTTTACAACGTTTTTGAAACCAAGTACGTTCGCCATATTTTCCGCCAATTCATAAAGTACGTTCGCCATATTTTCCGATTTTCGGACGTCTTCCCTCCCAATACACGCTGTTTGAATAGGGTAACGCTTTTGCCCAGTCAAACGGTGCCAAAATTTTCTGGACATTGTCCAATATTAATGTTGAGTGAAATGTTGGCACCGTTAACAAGAGCAGATTTTGTAACAATAGCGAAACTCGCCTTTGATTGACACGCCATTTCAAAGAGATTAGCGATTACAGACAAAGGGATTTCAACGGCCGAGTAATCAAGCCAAGGATGTAAACAAAGCAGACCGCAAAAGTTGCCGTGAAACATAGGTAAGAAACTCAGTCCTTGTGCACGTNAACAAGAGCAGATTTTGTAACAATAGCGAAACTCGCCTTTGATTGACACGCCATTTCAAAGAGATTAGCGATTGCAGACAAAGGGATTTCAACGGCCGAGTAATCAAGCCAAGGATGTAAACAAAGCAGACCGCAAAAGTTGCCGTGAAACATAGGTAAGAAACTCAGTCCTTGTGCACGTGAAAAGGGGTTTTTAAAAGAAGAAATGAGTATATATCGAAAGAAGAAGGATATATCTAATCTTCTACCGCCTAAATTTCATTTATTCAATTCAGAAGCCCAGCAATAAATCTTTGAATTTCACACACAAACGTACGGGATTTGTAATGCTTAATTTTCAGCTTCTGAATTGAAAAAATGAAATTTAGGCGGTAGAAGTTTAGATATATCCTTCTTCTTTCGATATATACTCATTTCTTCTTTTAAAAACCCCTTTTCACGTGCACAAGGACTGAGTTTCTTACCTATGTTTCACGGCAACTTTTGCGGTCTGCTTTGTTTACATCCTTGGCTTGATTACTCGGCCGTTGAAATCCCTTTGTCTGCAATCGCTAATCTCTTTGAAATGGCGTGTCAATCAAAGGCGAGTTTCGCTATTATTACAAAATCTGCTCTTGTTGGCACCGTTTGACCACCTTCATCAATAACCGAAAGATTTATTGGACGTTGTTCAGTGAATGTTGATCACGATCAAGAATGTTTCTGTGAACGTTTGCGATGTTGGATGTTTTTGGCAACGTTTGACCAACTCATCCAACATTTGATCAGTTTGTGCATGCGCTTTAAGCAACCTTTTACTATTTTACCCTTTTCAATAAGCTGAAACCGCTTTTCTTTGACAGTAATGATACTGTTGCCATCTTTATTGCGAAGAACTAAAACTTCGTAACCATATTTTCTCACCAATTGGTTTCAAAAACCACCCCATTACAGCTAACAAATGTTGGAAGATGTTCAGTGACGTGTTGATCATTTGACCACGGCTTTATGCCTCATATTATTTGTGGCGATTTTTCGCCAGTCTATGGATGTGTTTGAGTGGTACCAATTCTGAAAACGGTAGGGACGGTAGACTTAGTAGCCTCGGAATTTGTGTTTGATTGACTCCGAAATTCTCAAAGTGGTAAGTTTGGTAGATTTTGGAAGGTCTTCTGAACCTTCTGCTCCAAAAGGCAGAAGGTTTGGCAGACTTTCGAGAAATTCTCATTTTCCTTAGCAAACCCTGGTGGTGAATCCTAAACCTACCGTTTCAAGATTTTTGTCTTTGATTGGGAAATATATTTCCGTCTCTGCAAAGTCTACTGTTTTCAGAATTTGGTAGGTTTGGAATTACCAATCAGACACACCCTACGACAACAAAATACGCGTTACAGTAAATATTGTTTTATTCTAGCTTACCTCAAGGTGAACAAAGGTCAGGTTACATTCAATTCCGAGGGGAACAATAACAAAAAAAGTCATTTCTACAGTAAGAAACCTCATGTCCCAGGCAAATGGTCTGGTGTCACCATTGGGAGAGGCTATGACATGGGACAAAAATCAAAGGCACAAATCATACGTGACCTAACTAAAGCTGGTATGTCACGAAAAAGAGCCACGAAGTTGGCAGCTGGGGCGGGACTCAAAGGCCAAAGTGCACGAAACTTTCTCAAGGTAAGTTGCACGCAGCTTTTTTGTAAATAAGAAGTAAGATGTTGGAGGCAAAAGCAAGGTTAAATCTTGGCGCAATAGGGCCTTTCGAACCTGTGTTGTCTTCAGAGTGTGACTAACTTATCAAAACAAGCTTTCTTGGTGTGCCAAAATTTAGTCGCACTTTCTGCGACCAATCTCTTACTTCTTATTCTAAGTCCAATTCTTTGCCAAGCTACCGGGAGAGTCAGAAAAATGTTCAGAAGTTTGAAAGCCTGTAGCTCTCAAACAAATTATCAGATTATTATAAACTGGCAATACCTGTGTAGCTAAGACATCAATCTATGTAAAAAAATAGTTTATAAAATCGGTCATATTGTTCTCAAACTTAAAGCGATTTAAAAAAAATGGTTCATCTTAAAATCCTTCAAAACTGGCCTAAGATCCTTGATCAAATTTGTAGCAATGTAGCCCTACAGCTATCAAAATCCAGTTCCATCTGTCTATCTTGTCACTCAAACATTTACTTGGTATGTAAAGAGGCTACTGAATAATTTTACACACTTGGGACGGTCATCAGGGCCGAAGCCAGTGGGGGGCCGGGGGCGGAGCGCCCACCAAGCAGGCCGTTTGTCGGAAATTTCACTCTATCTGTCGGATTTTTTCGTGATTTACAGGTGCACCTTTTAAAATATTTTGTCGGAGAAATGATGCAATGGACACAAATTTATCAACGTTCGGGGATAAATGACGACATGAATTTTGAATCTACAGCATCTTTTTGCTTCATATTGACTACATTTGAAGGGCTCAAGGTTGGATTGCAAAATAATTCCAAATTTTGGTTATTGAAGGAGTACATCAGTCATTTCACGCATGATCGTAGTACGAATGTTCCTACAGCGTTGTTGCTGTTGTTGTTGTTGCTTTTTTCGTCGGAGAATTTTGGTTCTTTGCCCCCCTATGAATCCATGGCTGGTATCGGCCCTGACGGTCATTGAGCCTGTTTTTGGCTAGAGTGCAGTTTAGCGGGCGGCATTCGAATGTTATGTTGATGTATGTCATACGGTAAGGGTTAGGGTTAGTTTTAGAAAAGGGTTTTTAGGTTTAGTTAGGGTAAGTTAGGTTTNTGATTCTCAAAGTCGGTAAGTAGAAGATCCCGGACGACTGCATTTTAGCGGACCAGATTTATGTCATATCTTTTACGAAGGAATTTGAACAAATGCCCTCTACTAACCCTAACTAAGCCCTTCCTTACCCTAACTAACCGTAACTTACCGTAACTTACCCTAAATTACCCTAACTTACCCTGAGGGGCTAGAGTGCAGTTTAGCGGGCGGCATTCGAATGTTGTGTTGTTGTATGTCATACGGTAAGGGTTAGGGTTAGTTTTAGAAAAGGGTTTTTAGGTTTAGTTAGGGTAAGTTAGGTTTGGTTAGGGTAAGTTAGGTTTAGTTAGGGTTAGTTAGGTTTAGTTAGGGTAAGTTAGGGTTAGTTAGGGTAAGTTAGGGTTAGTTGGGGGTAAGCTAGGGTTAGGGGTTTGTTTAAACAGGAATATGACATCTAGCGCCGCCCGCTAAACTGCACTCGTCCCCTGTTTTTGTCTATTTTCTATTATTATATGAGGCTGGATTGCTAGTAAATTTGATCAAGGATTTTAGACCTGTTTTGAAGGATTTTGAGCTGAAGCATTTTTATAAAATCGCTTAAAATTTAAGAACCATATGACCTATTTTGATAAACTAAAATTTCGTATCTAAGTTTATATGTTAGCTACCCAGGTATGATCAGTTTTTAGGAATCTCGTAAATGGTTTGAGAGCTACAGACTTTCAAATGTCTGAACATTTTTCTGACTCACCTGGTAGCCTTTCTCGAATGTTTTAAAAATCAAACCAAACTCCCGGATCATCAATCATTTAAAGAATAATGAGTACTGAGTACTTCAGCTTTTGAAATTGCAGAACTTAATCTATTGGACCAATTTCAAAGATTCCTTCTTTACTTTGCCGATGAAAGTGTAACTTAATTTAAAGACCAAGTGTGGGTATCTTTATTAGCATTAAAGGCCAGTTTCCTGTCAGTGGGATTTTCTGACCGGGCGGAAATTCTCTTGTCTACGAGAGAAAATGTCGCTTTGTAATAGAATAGAAATTTAAGGTTGAGTGGCTTTTGATGGTGTAATATTCCACTGACTGGAAATCAGCCTTTAGGTGTCGTGAAGGTGATCGCAATGTGATATCGGCTTGAAAGTTTTTTGCTAGGCCTATAAAACAGGCTGGCCAGGGCTTTACCTACAACAGAGTCTGTAAAGATCGTTCTGTCTCAAACAAATGCAAAATTTTACAAACTAAATCAAAAGGGCCTTGAACTCAAAGCTCTATTATGTATCCCCCATGGCAAAATATTATTTAGAAATATCATATCATATCATATATCATATCATATCATATCATATATCATTTATCATTTATCATTTATCATTTATCATATATCATATCATATCATATCATATCATATCATATCATATCATATCATATTCTATTCTATTCTATTCTATTCTATTGGATTTATTAAATATTATTTATTTATTTATTTATTCATTAATTATCTCCAATGGCAAAAGAAACCTTTTTGAGGCTGTTTAGAAGGTAAAAAAAACTGATCAACCTTTCCTTAGGCCTACATAGAAGTGTGATATTGTGATGGCAAAACCCAAAACCCACAAGCTATAATCTTCGAAAAATGAAAAAACAACAAATTGTGGTATACTAATACAGAATTGCTTCATGTTAGTGTGTATTAATGTTTACACTATTATAAAACTAACATTAAAAAAGAGGTATTATTATTATTATCGCAATTTCGACAAATAAATGTTTACATAGGTACCAAAACTTGGTCTCAAAATTTAAGTTAATGAAAGAAGAATTTTTTACATTGGACTTTTAGATAAATGTCCACATTTCTCAAAACGTGTAAGTCTTTGACCAACCTGTAGGGGAGAGTGGTGCTAGTTTACAAATTTACAATTGTATATCTCGGTAAAAGCAGAAACTTTGGGCTCACCCGGTAGTACTTTTCATTCCATAGAACAACCATTTGACGAACGTAGAAATAACCGGCCTACAGCAAAAGAGTCTGTTTAAGATAAGTTATGGAAGACAAGAAGTTGAAGCTAAACGCTTAACTCAGAAATATTATAAAACCAACTGGAATTCACTGAACTCAAAGATGCAGCAGATTTTGGTTGATTTGAAATTCAGAGGTGATCTGCGTCCTACTTCATCAGCTGCGGGACAGCGAGCACTTGCAAAAGCCGTAAAGGAAAACAACCTGCAGAAGTTCCAACAGGTTTGTAGACTCATCATGTAAGTCCCAAAGTTTTGCTTGTTGTTGTATCGCTTCAGTTCAGTTTTAGGAACAAATCGGTCCGGGCAACGAAGACAAGGTACTTTGTACATTATCCATATACTTACTAAAAAAGTTATCCCTTGTCAAACTGATCAAACATTTCACCTAACATTTCAAAAACCAATGTTTGATGAAATGTTGGGCGTGTTTGTTTGGTCACATAACATTTGTTTGGCGATGTTGGATGAAGTTTGATGGAGGTCAAAAACAAATTTTGTTTTTTATTGTTTGGTGAAATGTTGGATCTGTTTGACCACTCCAACAAACTTTTTGCCGAACATTTGAGCTTGTTTTAATCACTATGCCTTTGTGCATGCTCCACAACGTCTCGGTAACTGCACAAACACCTTCTAATCACAGGTTTGGAACAAAATGTTTGATGGAATGTTAGGTGAAATGTCAGTTCTGTTTGACCACCAACTTACAACACGGAAAAAATCAAAAAAGAATTTTGATAAATGTTTGATAAATGTTTTATCAGTTTGATTGGTTTGATGTTGTCATTGTTGTAGATTCAATATCTTTCTGTTGTAGCGACAAATCAGTTCGGGTAGCAGAGACAAGAGACTGTAAAGAGTCTACAGTACATCACCAATAGACTCACTACAAAGGCCCTTTTACCTAAGCAGCTTATCGAATTGAATTGATGTTGTTGTTGCAGATTCGGCTGTTGTTGTAGCAAAAAATAAGTTCAAAGAGCGGAGACAAGAGATTTATGTAATGAGTCTATGTCATAAGCTATAAGTCGGCCAGCTACTGCAAATTTTTGGCTCACCAATCAGAGTCCAGCATTTACCGACTCACTGCAGTGCTCTGATTGGCTAACTGTGAGAAAAAGACCAAACTGGGACCAACTGACGTTGGACACCGGTTCTTCGAGTAAATTTATAGGGCCATTTCGCCTCCTCTTAAAAAGAGTATTACTCAAACGGTTTCGTGTACAAAATTCTTGAGGACTCTGATTTTTTGTATAAAAAAGCAGGAATTTCAGATTTTAAAAGATCTGTTTCGAGCTATAGTTTCCAAACAAAATCACCAAGATGTCTAAAACGCTATGACTGATTTCAGTGAAATAAATGTTTGAAACTAAATTTTCACTTTAAAATAATTTTTAATGCATTGTAATGATGTATAAACCATGTGCATATATGCTTCGGTAAACACCAAAATTTGTTCTTGTTTGACTGACCAATAGTAGATTCACACGATGCTAGCACAATTTGAAATCCGCAAAAAAAGTGACGGCACCAAAATTTTAGCAAGTGCTCACACGATACCGGCACAATTTGAAAATGATCGAAAATTCGATGGTGCCAGTCTCTTTGCAATCTCTGCAACAAAGAGGCTGGATTTTGACGAAAAAGACATTTATCTGGGCCTAAAGAATCAATCAGCCTTGTTTCCAAAGCTTTGAAAAATGCTCCGTTTGCACCGTTTTTGAGTGTTCACACGACATCGTTTTCAAATTGTGAAGGTTATAGTTCCGTTTTCAAATTCTGCCATTTCAAATTAAGCCGTCAAAAAATGTGCCGTTTTCTTGTGAACGGGAAACCTACCTATCCGTTTTCAAATTCTGCCGGTAATATGTGAGCGTAGTATTCTAAGTGTTTCTTGGATGACTTCAAACAAACAAATTCTTATTGACTTTCATAGGTGATAAACAATCGAAGCTACTGGTCAAATGTCCCAAGTGACAGATTCAACAGAAGAAAGAAATTCTTGCAGAACAACTCGGGATAGAGCAGCTGGGATGACGTCACGCTCCTCCGCATAGTTTCTGTATCATCGTTTGACATTATAGTTATCAAGAAACGTTTACTTTCAAACTTTCCAAATCGTAGATCTCATGTATTCATAAGAGCCATAAAAGAATATAATCTTCAACATTTCTTAACAATCCTCTTGATGGGCTGGTTCTCATATAGAGTTGAGCATGCCCATTCGCGGTACTGCACAGACCTTCTGCGTGCTTCTCTTTGGTGAAATGGGAAATCTTGGGGTGTGGCTCTAGAATTTTCCCCTCCAAATGATACTCAGCTTTAGAAAAAATCGGAGAAAAGTATACTCCAAAACGTAAAAAATTGACTGTGCAATATTGAAATAACAGTCAGCTCTGACAAAATACTCCTTTTGACAACCGGCTTTAGAAAAATTGCCTTCTTTCGATACCCGGCGCTAGAAAAGAGGCGAAAACGATACCTGGAAAGGAGTGCACATCCCGTCAGCAAAATATACTAAGTACCCCCCCCCCCCGGGGGTGTGGTCACATCGAGAAGAACAACCCTACCAGGACACTGCTTCGATAAGCTTAGCTTCTCATTCGGATTCTAGGTAGAAGTATAGAGAAAAAACAATCTTGGGGCATATCACAGAGATCAGACGAGATTTTTAGAAAGAATAATTCGCAAGGCTTGCGTTCAGTCACAAACGGATCTGGGCAACGAGACGGTTTAAGGCCCTAGTCTCCCTTTGAACTGTTTTGCGCATGCATAATTTTCAAAATCTGTTTTTCAGAATTTATAGTTGATAAATGTACAAACCTATACATTTTCTGAATCCAAATTTCATGACGTTTCAGAAAATGGAATCAGAAATTACAATTGGGCTATCTGTAACAAATTTCAAACTGTTAAACAACAAGTGCTATTTTCCTACCGCCGACTGGTCTAGAAAAGATTGAAGTGATACCTTTTATTCTGAATTAGGATTTCATCATAACAACTTTCAAGCAAGAGTTGGTAAGTGTTTTGAATGATTCTGAATTTTGATATCTCATCCCAAAAAAAAATTTCGATTTTTTTTCCAAAAACATAATTTTTGTTCTTATGTGACATTCAATAATTTTTTCAGAAATAGATATCAAAAATCTAAATCATTCAAAACCATCAACTACCAAAGAAGGACAAATCCTGAAAATTTCATGTAAATATGTTGTTTCTATCTGGAGTTATCCTTTCTCAAGTCCGAAAATCTTCGTTTTGAGAAATCGCATGTTTTATGTAGAGATACAAAGAAAAACAGCAAATTTGCTACTTGCATCACTGAAAGATCTTAATTCCTAAAGTAACTTTTTTGCGAGTTGTTTTTAATGGTATAAACATGTCTTAGAAACATCCTGCACCATATGTCTCTCCTTCCATCTCTCTTAATGCCTCTTCTCTTGCAGTCTTTAGATGCTGCATAGCAGCTCTTCTACGTTTCTCTTTTTCATCTCCAGCCTTCTCTGCCATTTTAACTATTTCTTTATTTTTCTTTTCAAGCTTGGTAAAGGAATTTCATTTACAGGTGTTTCCATCTCTTTCATATTGTAAAATGACAGCTGCAGAGGCAAAATTTACAATGTTTGCACCATGAAATTTATGCTTGGGACAGTGATAGAGACAACACTATCCATTTGTTTGTAATACCAGCTTTTTGTCAGTATTGGCAGGTTAAATATCTGCCCAAACCTTTCAAGGCCTGAATATCCAATTCCACATTCCATAGCAAAGTTGCA
>REGM01000285.1:323168-342076 GCA_004194415.1 Aurelia aurita | reverse complement strand
GTCAAGCAGGCATCCTCCTTCAAAGCGTTTAAAGACGCTTTGAAGTAGTTTATTTATTTTCTCTTTTAATTTAGTATTGCTTATTATTGTAATTAGAGTAGGATTTTACTTTTTATTTATAAACCTTTTTTTGTAAGATTTTTGCACGGCCCCCTGAAAAGCAGTCTTTCTCGACTGACTTAACCGTGGTTAAAGAATTAAAAATGAATTGAACCGAAATGAAATGATGAATGAATGAAATGTTTGAGCAAACAGGAATCAAGAGTCTAAACATTTTTTTGACTCACTCGGTATAAATCTTTCGATTTCGGCACAAGGCCTGATTGAACTTGAGAAACGAACTAAATCCAACAAGAATGGCTTTTTAATCAAATCGATTTGCTGCTCAATAGAGGGTAAAGTGGAGTCACCCAAATCTGCAAATGGATTATGCCTCCGTTATCCTAGTTGGAGTTTCACAGGGCTCTGTTCTTCGGCCTCTGCTTTTATCAACGTTTCGCCCGGGAAGCAACAATCGCGGGGACTACAACGAATCATGTTTAAAACAATATCCCAAACAATAAAATTCCAGGCAGCCTTACCTCATGCGTCCTCTGAGCTGTGTCAATTCCCTCTGCGCAGCCTCATTCTGCTCCGCCTGCTCATCAAAATCTCGTTGCAATTTACGCTTGGCGGCATTCAGCCTTGTAACCTCCTCCTCAGTTTCATCCAATTGGCGTTTCAAATGTTTCACGCGTTGGTTGATCTTGTCCACCTAAGAAAACAAATTTCAATATGTTACCTCATTAGCGTCTATTTTACGCACCTTAATTAGGGTGTGTTTGATTGGTACCAATTCTGAAAACGGTAGACTTGGTAGACTCAGAATTTGTGTTTGATTGGCTCCGAAATTCTGAAAACGGTAGGTTTGGCAGGCCTTCTGCTCCACAAGGCAGAAGGTTTGGCAGACTTCGGAGAAATTCTCGCTTTCATTAGCAAACCCTGGTGGTGAACCCGAAACCTACCGTCTCAAGATTTTTGTGTTTGATTGGGAAATATATTTCCGTCTCTGCGAAGTCTACCGTTTTCAGAATCTGGTAGGTTTGGAATTGCCAATCAAACACACCCTTTAATGACTTGCTATCGATGTTAAAAAGATTGACGAGCAACTAAAATCATCCCTCTACAAGATGTCAATGTCACTGTCACCTATTCGTTTGTGCTTTCCGGAAATTGCTGCATCTTCGAAGTCTTCAGGGCAGCCTAATTACAAAAGTTCATCTTCACGATATCGTTAAAACTTCATCAAAAGGTTTGCACCAAACTTTTCCAGCATAGTGGTGGGAGCAATCATCTTCATAGATTTTCGAAATTTTGCAAGCATTTTTTATATTTTGCGAGAACTTTGCGATCTTTGAAGATTTAAAAGATTTTTAAGAAATTGAGAATTTGAGAATAATTATCAATTGTTGAGGGGAATATCTAGGATTCTCTTTCTTTTCGAAGATTTTTGCGGATTTTTTTCGGGTTTCTCAGACAATTTGAAATTTTAACGATTTCCAAGACTTTTCAAGATTTCTTGGGACTTTCTATGAGAGTGTGTGAGATTTTCGAAGTGATTTGCCCGTGTACTCATTGTCGACTAGCGCTGTTGTCTCCATCAGTGCTTACAGGCTCAAACATTATCCTCACTTTTGAAGTGAATTATGATCAACGATAACAGAAGACGAGAGGCCGTGAGAGTTAACGAAGAGAGGGGAATCTCCTTTCTCAAGGATAAGATCATGAAGATCTGGTCCTGGGCAATCTAGGAGAGATAAAACATATTTATTGCCCTTATCATCGATAAGTTAATGTAATCTGTATTTCGTCAGCATAAGTGACGTTGGTTTGATGAAACTGTGAAATAAGGGACGCTATTGCAGGTGGTGTGGGGCGAGGGGTGCATCACTTTTTAAAAAAGCGTACGAGATCTTGGAAAACAATAGGATTTTTCTTGAAAAACAATTGGATTTTTCTCGAAAACAATAGGATTTTTCTTGAAAACAATAGGATTTTTGCCAAAGGCGTCTAACTTTCAAGGAAGTGCTAGGCCCTCGGTGTGGCGGGGGGGTGTTTAACCCCTTAAATCGTCAGAAAAAATAGAGCTTGTCGGACAAATTTTTTCAAGTTGGATTAAAGCTCCTCCAGCCACCTCGCCGCATCGAAACAATTGTACAATAAAGGGTTCAATTCTTCCCAACTGGAGAGATTCTATGAATGCCCATCTCAGCCTGTTTATTCGACGAAATACGTACAATACCCCTTTAAAGTAAGCGACCCCGTGGCCAGGCTATCAAGATCTGGAGCCAGGAACTGCATACTGCAGCTCTATGGGCCAAAAATTCGGGAGTACGCCAGTATATCAAAATCTTGAAATAAATTAGGGTTGGGGTGAGGGTTGAGATCGAAATAAATTAGGGTTAGGGTTAGGCTTTGTTTTAGTTTTAGGGGGAGGGTTATGTGTAGAGAACTCAAGGTTTGATACATTGGCGTGTTACCAAAATTTCCACTGAGCTCCAGTTTTGAGCTTGCAGTCTCCACAACTTCCCAAATTTAGGGTCTTTTCGCAAGTGGGTTCTTTCAAAATTCTATTAGATAAAACTAACATCAAATTCAGTGTTGGATGGCCTTCAGCATTAATTTCAGTCTCTCATAAATTTTAGGGAATTTCAACTCCATCAACACCGTTATAGTGCTTCACTATTTCTACGCGGTTTCTAAGCACCCCTAAGCACTCGATGTTTGTGAGANGGTTAGGGTAGGCTTTGTTTTAGTTTTAGGGGGAGGGTTATGTGTAGAGAACTCAAGGTTTGATACATTGGCGTGTTACCAAAATTTCCACTGAGCTCCAGTTTTGAGCTTGCAGTCTCCACAACTTCCCAAATTTAGGGTCTTTTCGCAAGTGGGTTCTTTCAAAATTCTATTAGATAAAACTAACATCAAATTCAGTGTTGGATGGCCTTCAGCATTAATTTCAGTCTCTCATAAATTTTAGGGAATTTCAACTCCATCAACACCGTTATAGTGCTTCACTATTTCTACGCGGTTTCTAAGCACCCCTAAGCACTCGATGTTTGTGAGAACTTTAAGACTGAGCACCGTCTGGTGGGGCCATAAGAAGCTAGAGGCTTGCTTTAAGAAAATTTATCTGCAGCTGGCACAGATATATGTATATAATTGAATGAAAAAACGTCAAATAACACGAGGTTTTTACGAGGATTCGAAACCGAAACTTAGCTGATCATGGGAAAACAACAGCAATTACGCACAACTGGATTCAGTCCAAATGGCATACTGCAAACTCGGACCAGACACGGTTCTAAGAACCAACGATTTCACGGATCTGGTTAAGATCAAAAGTACGACGGAGATCCCCTACCTTTAAAGAGCCACGGAAATATTGAATTTAAGCTAAAATCTCTATTCCTGAAGTTCAGTGGTGAGAACACTAGAGTATGAACGCCTTTGGAAAATAATTGCGAGTAAAAAATTGTGTGGCTTCGCCTTGTGGTTTGAATCACAGCTTCGGTTCAAGCAAAATCCCCCACCCCCAACATAGAGATGTGCCAGCACTCGCCCTAAAACGCCCGTATAATGTAAAAGATATGATACGATGCCAGAAAGGGTATGTTCTGCCTTGGTGTGAAACTTTGGAACTCTTCGAGCAGGCTATAATCTGTCGATAAGATGTAATCATTTTCGTCAAGCGTGGTTCTCGTTTGACATACAGTAAGAACCCGTATGTAAGAACCATCTCTTTTTTAGCTTAGGCTACCAAAGGTTCTTGATTCTGGGGCACAAATTTAAGAATAGTGCAGTTAAGAAGACATGCACTTTTTAAAAGCTATATAAATAACATGCTTTGTGCATCTAATTGCAATCTTCATAAAATATTCCTCCACAAATTTGGCCGACGGGTTCTCAAAGTTGTGGTTCTTATATGCGATGGCCAAATCACTCAAAAAATAACGTACGGGATTTAGGATTTTAAAAGTCTCTCGGATTATTCAAAGATTATTGAGATTTTTAGGATTTTTTACAAAGATTTTTTTGAGAATTTTTATCATTTTCGGGGAAGATTTTTTAGATTCTTAAGAGCCAACTCATTGCATCTCATCGTCCTCTGGGTCCTTGGAGTCACGAGGCGGTCTGGATTTTATTGTAAACAACTTAAAGCTATGCCGCACGTAAGACCCTCTTGCCTAATCGCCACTGAGAAGTCAAAAAACACCGTAAGTACGATAGCTATCCATGTCTATAACGGCGAAAATAAGATGTTAGAAGTTCGAATCGCTCTTTGAAGTCTTCAATATATTAATGGATTTGTCCGGGCGGGTCAACGTGGATAAGACAGACAGAAGAAATCAAAGAATCCCGTTAAAGGCCGATTGGAGAATTGATCATTAATGATGTGGAGAAAGAGGTAGGATTGGCAGATGAATATTTGCGAGCGTGGTGAGAAAATTTAGTCCAAATGAAAGAACTTCTCATCTCCAAAGAACTTACCGAATTTCCCCCAAAAAATTAAAGTCCGAAAAATCCCAAACAGGGGACTTTGCAGCTTATCCCTAAATTACTTTCTGTTAATTTATGATCAGACGTTTAGCAATAAATACTTTCTTTAAAAGCTTTTCTTAAAAAGCATGAAAGACCACTTCTGGCAGTTTTGCTTGGAATTTGGCGGCATTCTGCAACACATGATAGCTTCCAAAACATTTTATCAAAACAATTTTCGCTGATTTGAAGTTTTGAATAAGACTCTTTGGATATGGCAAGTCTGACACGTTAACGTATTAAAACATTTGGCTTTTCAGTATTGTTAAAAAAATTTAAAGATAGCTTTATAATCGAATTTTTGTGGTTTTTCATTGCAATTTTCTTGGGTGTCCGGAATAATTCCGAAGAAGCCATCCTGGGTTTGAAATGTGCTCAAAATACCATGCGTTTTTCGGGTAAGAGAGGAATTGGTTCGAAAACGTAATATAGTAACAGCAGAACGTTTTATGAAAAAGTTATTTAAGAAAGCGGCATGAGACCTAGAACTTGTCCACCCCTTTGCTCTCGCGGCCACCTCATAAGTGAGAAACAGGCTAAAGGGGCCGTTAACACTCGGGAGTCATCAGTCGACAAACTTTTCTCAATGTTTTGACGTTCCTCTTCTGCAACCTTTAGATACTGGAACCTTTTCCCAACCCTTGGCTAAGCCTTTAGCTACCCTCACTATCATATAGGCAAGCAACAGGCTGACGAGGTGTTAACTAGGGTTATAAAATTTCTAAAACTGATTTACCTGGTCTTTATATTGGTCAGTATTACGACGCTCTTCTTCTACATTCAAAGCAGCCTCTTTCACCTTCTTCTCCAAACGTCGGTTTCCTTTGGTGAGAGTTGCACGTTCCCTGAAAACAAAACATGATACCATTAAAGGGGCCTTTGCAACCGGCATGCTTTGTGAATACATCCTTTTGTGGTTTCTTTGTTGCCACCATTTTAATGGTCCACTAAAATGGCCGACAACAAAGAGATGACATGTGCAAGGTAAGGTATGCCGGTTGCAAAGGCCCCTTTAAAATGAAATTTCTTTGAACATCAGGACTTCGCGTAGCTTGACCTGAATCTGAATTAACAAATTGAAGCGTTTTTCTTGCTTCTTCCCTCAAAGACTATCTATCTACCTTTATCTCTGGGACATATGAACCTTTTTAGGGGGGGGGGAGGGGTGAAAGAGATAAACAAGATAATATTATACTGCTATTACTTTGCTTCTTGGTCCAGTTGGTCTTCCATAGTGACGATCTTAGCCTCCAAAGCTTGAACAGTGTTCTTCTGTCTTGAACGCAATGAAGATTCCAAGTCTGCCAGCTTAGCGTGCAGTTCTTTGTTCTATGAAGGAAGGACACTGTTACTTTGATAATGTTCTATTAAGCGAGATACCAAAACGCTTCAGGGATAGACTAGCGTCAAAGTTACTAAGCTTTATGTAAAACAGCCTTTTGGAAAATTACCAAGACCTTATTTTGATAACTATTTGAGCACTAGGTGAATCAAAAATTCTAATACCAATTTGATGATCGACATACCATCCGAACGAGAAAATTTGGGGATTACATGTAAAATCAAATTTCTAATTTTTGCTAAACTTTGCAAGGATATGTAAAACCTACGTTCGCAAAATCTACTCATTTCGCTTATGCAAACGATGGCTACTGTGCAAAACGGTTCTTTTGTAAAACAGCTCAGTATAAAACAAACCTTAGAAGTGGCAATGCTCTTTTACAACCAAATGCAAGGACCACAAATTTTGGCATCGAAACCATACGTTTTATTGGACATGAACTTTGGCAGCTACTACCAAATGAGATAAAAACTGCGAGCTCCCTGGCAGTTTTTAAAGACTGAATAAAATCTTGGAAAGGGGAGAAATGCAACTGTAGGCTTTGTCAAATTTTTATTCCAACTTTAGGTTTTTTATTCTGAACATGTAAATAGTACTTTTTGATTATAAATTTATTTTTTCCAAATTGTTTTGTTAGTAGGCCTTAATTAGCCGTAAATGAGCAATTATAATTGACCTACTTTAAATAAAGAAAGAATTAATCAATTTTGTAATTACCTGTCGCTCAAGCATCATTCTTGTGTTATCCAGTTGTTGAGCTGCGTTTCTCTCGGATGACAGATCCGTTGCCATTTGTTCCATCTGAAATCAAATTAATCACATGATGACATCAACTCAAATAGTTTTGAGATCCATGCAATATAGGGTGTACCCTACTATTAACAAAGAGTTCACAAATCACCACCAAATTACTGCACATGCACATAAGACAATGCTAGCTAGTCCAGGAAGAAATCTGCCATTACTTCGTGGAAATGTTCGTCAATATAATGTTGATCATCAAATTTTCTAAAGACTGAGCTTAGCTGCATTTCTTTTATCAATTCAAGACCTTCGCTTTTTTATAATTTCAAGGGAAGTCTTTGAGTTGATAAAACGTAATAGTTTTTGCTTTGTCATTCTAAGTTTTGTCTTCACAAAATTTGATATTTTCGACCGATTTAGGCTGTTTCTAGATTACAAATTTTGAAAGCTTGGTAATGAAAGCTGGTAGAATTTCTTCTCTCCTGTAATATTTTCTTTTTCGTATATTTGTAAAACCATTTTTGTAGTTAACTAAGTTTCTATGTTAATTGTAGATAGCCGCAGGGTTGCTATTTATTCCCATGCTCCTTGTAGTATCGTCTTGTAACTTTATGTATGTTTCTGTAAATTTTTATGAGAATATATAAAAAAGAATTTTGAAAAAATCGCTTATAACACGAGAATTAGAGGGCCGAAAAGTCGAAAAACATCGCCAAGTATTTTTTGGGACTTTGACTAAAGACTAAATCACCAATCTATTGCATCGGTCAAGTGTACGATTCGTCACAGCCTATCAACGGTGGAAATTTTTCGGCGCACCCGGTATAGTCCACAAAGTGTGCAGTGTAACAAAATGACTGGCTTTGCGAACAAGATGAAACATCTTTCCATAGGAAGGCGAATTCCCTTTCAGCTATTTCGCCTACTTCACCATAATAATAGGACCACTGACAAAGAAACGGGATAAAATGTTAGTTCACTTTAAGAATGAAGAAAACTACGCGTGGCCAGTGGCGGACACTAGGGGGGCGAGGGGGTGCAGTCGCCCCCAATGTTAGAAAGAACAATGACCTTTTGTTTGAAAACAATAGAAATAAACAGTGCTTTTTAACCGAAACAATAGCTTCGCCCCCCCAATATTTGGCAAAGTGTCCGCCACTGCGCCTGACAAAATTCTGTATGCAAGGTCTTGTTCTGAAATGTGGCAATTACCTGTAGATTGGCACGTTTGACTTTCTCTTGCATCAGTTCGTTCTGAGTTCGTTCCTCTTCCAAATCTTCATCAAGTTGGTTGAGTTGTGCTTCAAGACGTTTCTTCTCTTCAGCCATTAGATTCCTGGGTGTAGAAGAAAAATTAACTGTACTAAAAGCAGTCGATTGTTCCCATTAATTTGGGCACGAAACGCTACGAAAGTGATTTACAACCTTGACAGATAGGGAGGAACAAACTCATCCAAAATATGTGAGGTATTTTCTGGATTAAGCGTCCTGAGAAATGTCGGATAGCCGGTCTTTACCATGTTCCTACGTCGTACACATACTACCCGACTCGAATACCCAACTTCTGGTGGAGGTTCTGGCCTAGTTTGAATTATCTTGACATTCATGTGCAAGTGCACGAGGCAGCAGAATTACAACAAGAATCAATCAATCAATCAATCAATCAATCAATCAATCAAGAATAGGAATCGAGGATAGGAATCAATCAAACTAAAATTCTTCAATACCCGATCAGATAAAAAAGTTCTATCTGTATTCTATGAAAAAAGATGAATTGCATTGAAATTGAATTAAAACCTAATCAAACTTCCAATAATGAAATGCACTTTAGCCTTTTATTCTCCTTAGAAATGTGTCCGCACAGGAGCAACAATCGCCGATCTTCATTCGCATCAACACCCAAAGATAAGATTTTCATGCAAGTTCCAAAACAATAAAAAATAGCTTACTTGCTAGCAGTGTTGTTATTTATTTCTTCCAGCAGTTCATCACGTTCAGCTTCCACTGCCTTCCTGGCTCTTTCTGCTGAACTCAAGTCCTGCAAAGATCGAGGTCCAACTTAAGGAGAGCTGTTTTACATTTTTTTAAGAAAATCCTCGTAAATTGAGTAAACCCGTAAAGTTAATGTCAAAGACTTTTCCGGAAGCAATCATAAACATTTTTGGATAAAGGTGTAGCCTAACAGATTAACAACGGCAGATTTTGCTCATGGAATGTTCTGCATTTCCAACGGCTGCTGAGAGCTGAAACTGTGCTAGAAGAAGGTCTTCACCAAACGACCAAAGTAGTTGCTGTGAAGCAACAGCTCAAAGAAGTCTTCAATTGATCAAATAGAAAATTTCACACATAGTGCTTGAATATCAAATCCTACTGATGTCATGTTTTAATAGCTCATGAGAGAAAAACACGGAATATTAGCGCCTTCTAGATTCCTTCCTACAAACCAGCATTCTTTTTCTACTTGTACCTTACTATTTTCTACCTTACCGATTACCTTCTATAGAATCAACGTGCAGTTGAACTTGTTCATATATTTCAGGATTTCGGGATTTCAGCAAAAATCTCTCTGCTTCCTGGGCTGAGATAACTGCACAGCTTAGGTCGACGTAAACGTATACACAAAACCATTTTCTACCTTGGTTTTTGATACTTCCAAAACCCCATCTTACCTCTTGCATCTGCATAAAGTCAGCTTCCAACGCTTTCAATTTCTTCTCATTATCTCTGACTTGTGCAGCAAGTTCGTCACGTGACTGTCTAGCATCTTCCAAGTCACGTTGCACGTCTTTCATTTGGCCCTGCAAAAGGGAACCCACAATCAACACACGGGTCATCGGAGGGCAAATTTAAAAAGGACGTGTCATCAAAATTTTCCCAGGCCTTACCCCAGAATACCTTCAATACATATCTCCAATGAATTTCAACACCAAAAATGAGAATTGTAACATGCATTGCAAATAGCTCAGGAGAAGTACCAGTTTTCTTGATAATTTCGGCGCATTACTTTTGGAGATCATCTGAGAATAGCAGACTTTAAAGAAGAATGTCCCCATAAAGAAGTCTAAGAACTGCCTGTTTTGTCATTTAAAACTGACCATAATTGAGTTAGAACGGCCAATTCTGAAAACTGGCAGGCCTATAGGATGATCCTCGAATCAACATTAATAGCTCGCAACGTGACACTTGTGGGAGTTCATTGAACCGACTGAACTACTTTGATATTTTTTAGATCTAAATGAGAGATAGTCATACCTGGTACTTTCTAAGCTGTTTGATGCCATCTTCCTTGATTCTATTGGCTTGTTCAAGTTGTGTTTCAAGGTCTTTGATGTCACCATCGAGTTTCCTCTTTGCACTGACTGCATTAGACTTGGCCTTTCTTTCTTCTTCCAGCTCGGCTTCCAAGTCACGTAACTAACAAGAAAATATGAGGCATTTCGTTAGCAAGGAGGCATTTCAAAAGGCAAAAATATATAAATATAGCTATAAGATTCAAAGCAATGAAATATAGCTATAAGATTCAAAGCAATGTTAAGGCTACGAACTAAAAAAATGTAACTATATATTACACGTTAAGAACAAAATCTATGAAATAAACCTGATAAAGACTAATCTGACAATATCTACCGGGTGAGTCAGAAAAAACGTGGGGTGTCTGCCGATCTTTATTGATGCAGTTTACTTTGCAAATTAGTTTCCTCAAAATATTGCATAGAAGAAAGGCTAACTTAGATATCAAAATTCGTTTGGTCGAAATCGGTCTTTCCATTCCGTAATTACGAGCGATTTTAGATCAAAACATGAATAAATACAATGTTTCACAGTGTAAAATATAATGTTTATTTTACCATGCTTTCAAGAAGTTGACAGACATAATGCCATCGAGCCCAACTCCTAGGGAGATTAACCACGACTTCTAATCTAATCAATCTAATCTAAACAGAATTCAATATTTCAAGCCCCGAAATTTTAGCCCATGCCATTGCTATTATTTCCTTAGTTCTAATGATATTCTAAAAAAATTGGGACATTTCGCAATACATTCTTGAATAGAAGTAAATTTCACTATCGCAAAGGAACATAAAGTACACTATAAAAGCTTTCATCGATTTTGGAACGCCAACATTGAAAAAACCCACCAGCTATTTCAAAATCTGGACGCATTCTAAATTAATCCCCTTGGATTCTTCACACTTTTGTGGCCTAAAATATTTTACTAAATCCTTCTGATCTCTGGTGATTTGGCATGGAAGAAAATAAACACGGTACTCAGATCTACATCGATCGTTCAAATTTCCAAAAAGGATCACTTCCCTTTTGTATTGCACTCAAACATAAATAGGTAAACACCCGGTAGATTAAATGGAAATAATTGTTCTGCGACGCAGAAATGAAATGCGAAGACTTTCAAAAACAGACTTTAGTATCACATGAACTGTTCTCTTATAATTTTCGTGCATTGGGTGTCAGGTACGCAAAACAATCAGGCCTTGTTAATGTGCGCGAGCACGCGAGCGCCGCTCAAAGGCACAAAATATTATTACACCTTAGTTGCTGGCACCTTTACTGAGACTCAGAGTGCTTTGAATACAGGCACATTTCTATCAACCATTTGCTCGCAGGCACAGAATATTTTTAATGAGGCCTGAAAATAACCAACCTGTTTCAAGACTCCACGTCTTGCTTCTTCGATCTGTTCATCTTTAGAAGCCAAGTCGCGCTCACAGTTGGCCTTTTGTGCTTGCATGTTGACTTCCAGTCTCAATTTAGCATCTTCGGTGGCTTGTAGCTCATCTTCCAGCTCCTCAATTTGCGTTTTCTGTTCGTTGACTTGTTGATCGAGAAGTCTCTTGGCTTTCTCCAATTCATGGACATTCTTGCCAACATCATCTTTACTGTCAATCAGCTCTTGAAGTTCAAACTATAAATGTACAATCAAAGCATCGAAATTGAGAAAATTTGCCTCATAAAATAAAATGACTTGAAAAATAACATATATCTCCGCGTATAAGAACCTACTTTTTTGAGAGATTGGTTCTTACTTTTGTTAATTTCAGGGTATAAAGTAGACTGATTACATGAGTCTCCGTTTTCCGCATTGAATTGGATGATATTATGGCTTCAAACTGAGACTCATGACAATACAACTTCAAAACAGAGACTAAAATGGCCTAATGCGCCGCATTTAGAGCGCATCAATCAAATCTCGACTTTCTTAATAAGGTTAGACCACGTGCCTATTCTTAGCGTTTGATTGGCTGATTAGATCAACGTTCCACTTTTCGAAGATAAGCGACGTTCGATGCTACGTTCGAAGCGACGTTCGACTTTTCTTTCGACCTNAACTGAGACTCATGACAATACAACTTCAAAACAGAGACTAAAATGGCCTAATGCGCCGCATTTAGGGCGCATCCAATCAAATCTCGACTTTCTTAATAAGGTTAGACCACGTGCCTATTCTTAGCGTTTGATTGGCTGATTAGATCAACGTTCCACTTTTCGAAGATAAGCGACGTTCGATGCTACGTTCGAAGCGACGTTCGACTTTTCTTTCGACCTTCGAAGGATAGAAGACATTCGATTTTTTCTTCAGGTTTTAGTCTCTGTTTAGAATCTGTTTGGTCGTGAGTCCTTGTATGAGAGAAAATAAAAACATCAGATTGAAAGCATTGAACGAATACAAGGAATCACGTCGTCAGTCTAGGTATAAAGGTTCTTAAAGGTTCTTAAAGGTTCTTATTTGAAGGGTCCCTTGTGTAAACCTCTTAGGGGTCATAATCAAGAGATTTTCAGCCCTGTTATTTATTCGCAATGTTATTAAGGACCTAATAACTAATTATAAGCTTACAAATAGCAGAGGAGGAGGTTCTGATGTTAACAGCAAACTGGATCAAAAACGAATTAATAAGGGCTATCAAAAAATCAACTTTACTACCCTTGTCACGAGAACACATTTTTCAATCAAACTGAAACAGGTTCTTAATTACAAGGTGCATAATTTGGGAAAAACAGCCTGTACGTTCTTATTTTTGTAGGTTCTTATATGCGGGGATTTACTGTATGCCATCTTAAATTTCACTTTGAAATCAAAGTCCATTGTGATAGTCCATTAAGCATTGAGATTGAAGTTTGCATGGGAGAAATTACAGCTTGTAAACCTCACTCAAAGACTTTTCAAGAAGCACTGTTTTGGCATAGGTTGTTTTTGATTGGGTGATTTCGCAACACAGCTGGGTGTAAGCACTGGTTTTTTAAAGATTACTATGCGAAATAAGCCTTCGATTCTTGCATGAAAACAAGAAAAGTATTCTCTGTAACATGCACAACCATGTTAAATGATAGAAACAAGGACTTATATATACAGTGAGCTCTTTGTGTAAAGAACCCTCTATTTAACGAACCATTTTCAGATCCTTTGAACCATACCCGGTTCAACAAACCCTTTGTTTGACGAGCTCGGGACATATTTATGCTCTCCTTGAGGGTTCGTTGCATAGAGAGTTCACTGTAGATCGGTTCTTTTTCATGTCATTGTTAATTTTATTTTAGTATCTATTTTAGTATCTATGTTAAATGTAATTGTAGAAGGGTAGCAATGTATTTCCATCCTCCCTGTAGTGTCGTTTCGTAATGTTATTGTTAATTAGTAAATTGCAAATTTTAGGAGAATTTACAATATATATAAAAAAACAAGGAAAAATGTGGAATCGAAAAATTTTCTGTAAAAAAATAGTCTGCCTAAAGTTAAACCAAAGGCCTTTGCGAGAATTGGCCAAATCTCTGGAATCAATTTGGTCCTTGACAACAGGAAAAAGAAAAACTCAGTAACTTTTGGGCTAGTTTGCATTTTAGCGGACACACTTTTAACATTTCCCCGTGTACCAATTTTGTACCGATGCTTGGATGAAAAATGCACCAGTACTTAAATTGAAGTATACTGAAATTGTCAACGAAGAGAATATATCGATCACCGGTTTCCTGCCGCAGATTTAGGCCAAGTTTAGGTCATTTTGAGGTTCTCCCGAATGTGCTTATCAGTCAAATCACGTTCGAATTTTGCATTATCCAATCAGGTGAAGATTTTCTATCGCTATTGTTTAGAAAGCCAATCAACAATCAGTTCTTACAATAGAATTCAATTCAACCTCTGTTTTTCCTTAGAAGCTGTGTCCGCCAAAATGCATTTGACCATAACTTTTGAATAATCAAAATTTAGTGATACAGTGAACACCCCCATATAAGAACGACAACTTTTAAGAGTCTTCAGGCTGGGGCTAAAATATTGATGGGGGGAGGGGGGATTTTCTGAAATTCGAAAAATTGTATCACAACTGGGAAGAAAAATGCTGCAAAGTGCTAAATCCATAAAGCATGTCGTTTATATGGTTTTTGCATAGTTCAAGTCAATTCAATTCACTTCAATTCAATTAAATTCAAACCAAAGAATTCATAGTACATTTAAACCAAAGAATTAAGAAACTTCACTAGGCTGAGCTGAACCTTCAAATGGTTCTTCAGGTTATAAACAATATTATGTGTCACAAAGCATGTAAAAAATAAATACCTGAAGTTGCTTGCGCACTCTCTCGCTGTCTGCAAGGTTGTCTTCGAGTTCTTCAACTTGATGGGTTAATGAAAGGACCTATAATAAATGAACAAGATCAATAAAATAGAAATCAGACAATCAATCAATCAATCAATCAATCAAATAATCAATCAGTCAAAAAATTGAATTGCATTCGATAGCAAAGCAAAACTCTAGTTCTCGTAGTCTCGTAGTCTGGAACTTATTCTGGGACGTCTTCATTGACCTCAAAAATGTGGATGGTAGAATAGACAAATTCAGCTAACGTTGTTTGTACCAACTTCAGGTCAAGTCACAGTACACTTGAGAAATCATCTCTTTATCTGTTGGTACAGTTACCCACATCACGCGTCTCAAAGGACGAAGTTCTTAACTTATACGAAAAGAAAGTTTCCTCAAGAGGACAATCACGCGATCTGAATTGGGTGTAAACAACGTTTGCTGAATTTGTCCATTGGTTGATTGCTACTTCTTTGGTCTTTACAAAATACTAAATGCATACTGATTTTATATTCTTCAACCACGGTAACCCCGTCAGCTAAGGCTGCTTTTCAGGGGGCCGTGCCAAAAAAATTTACAATTCACAATTTAATACATATACAACTAAAAAATTAATAACCTAATTACAAAACAAAAATCTAGAAATAAATACATTATGGTCATACTCATAATCGATGTTTAAAAGCATATAGAGAGGGTGCTTGCTTGACCTCAGGTTCAAGACTGTTCCAAAGGTGCGCACCACGATACGAGAATGATTTCTAGCCATTTGTCGTTTTCATAAGACGGACGCGTAAGTCAGTCTCAGAGTCTCTTAACTTGACAGTGTCCCGTGAAGAATTTTTTGAAAAAATAATCGAGAGATACGTTGGTGCAAGACCATTTATGAAAGTGAAACAAGGACTCCTAACAGCAAAAGCGGTTTAGGTAGTACGTTACAAAATCGCTGACTTTGGCCGGAACAAAGAAAAATTGCATGCCAAATATAGTTGTATGCGTAGATACCATTGGGAAACTAATTGAAGACATTTTATTCTACTGCAAGCGGAACAGATATCAAATTCGATAATGAATGTTTAGTAAATGTATCTATGTGACTAAAGCCTACACCAAAATCTGTCACAAAATTTTGCTCGAGCAGATGGCATCTATATTTTTTGACCGAAACGGTTCTCCCTAAACAGAAACCAACAGAAACTTTGGTATAGCCTTTAGTATCTTTGTATTTTGTTAATTGTAAAGGTCACTGGGTTGACATGTATATCATGCTCCCTATGGTATCGTTTGTCGTAAATATGTCTGTTAAATTGTAAATTTCTAGATTGTGTATATAAAAAAAAAAAATTCGATTATACCCTAGTCTCATTCTGCCTTGCGTTCTTCTCGGCATTATCCCTCTCTTGTGCGAGTCGCTCTGAAACCAATTTCTCGTCTCCAAGCATCTACAACACAAAAATAACATACGTTTTACCACATGAAAATACAAGCATCTAAAAAGAATAAAAAAGACTTCTATCATGCCTCCCTCAGCAAATAAAACCCAGTTTCATAAGAAGAAATCAATGTGATGTGAAACTTACAACAAGTGATTGCATTGGAGATTTGGACCACGCCCAAAACAAAGGTGCTGAAAACAAAATTTTGCGTCTTGGTCACGTCCCAGGAGTGAGAACCGTGATACTGTAAAAACGTCAATTGAGCTATTAATGCAATTGAAAATCGACATAAAAGGCAACTGCAACTAAAATAGGGCAAGTTTTTACAACATACCTGGTCGAATTTCTTTTGCTTCTTTTCATAATTCAAAGCATTTGCTCTCTCCTTTTCCAAGTTCAGATTCAAATCGTCATTCTAGAGGAACAAATAATGCTATTAGGAAATTGAAAGAGGGTTTCTGTAATCACAGCGCAATATTTGACTGGGAAGAAGAATTACACGAAATAAATTACGAAGATAATCCAAGGAGCTCCACTAAAATGCAACAGTTCTGCAATTATTCCTAGCTTGTCACCACGAAAAAATATATAAAAAACGGTTGCGGTAGGAGAAACCTTTTTGCATAAGTTTGATAAGAAAATTTTCTAGCTGAATTTGGACCGCGAAGTTTGTCTAAATCGTTGCTTGCCTCAAACTGAGAATTTTCCCAAAATGATTAAGATGTAAAACCCTATATGCAACCATGATGTTTGGTCACTTATGAGGGCCTAAGGAATGGGGATGTAAACACTAAAATTTGTGTAAGTTTTATCGCCAAAATTCAGAGGTGAAGATTTTTGTGCTGAAACTATTTCCTCAAGCTTTCTCAGTTTTCAATTCTGTACCAACCTCCTCCTGCATCTTTTTCCTGCTCTTCTCCAATCTTGAATTCTCAGCCATTAAATCTTCTTCTCGTTGCAAAAGACCTTCGACTTCCCTTTGCAGTTTCTTCTTTGATCCTTCCATGTCTTCCAAAAAAATCTTCGTTTCTTCGAGGCTCTTTTTGTGCTGATCGAGCTGCAAGCAAAGATACAGATTTTTAGTTTCTGTTATTAGTTATAAAATTACTGCGTGGCCTAAAGGGCTTCACTGCTCTTAAAGGGAGTACAAAGACCAGCATGCTTTGCGCACAGTCAGCGACTTGCTCTGCACAGCTTCCAGAATAACTGACTGTACGAAATTCACAGAAACAAAAACAAACGATGGCAAAGGCTGCTGGTCTTTGGACTCCCTTTAAAGTTTCCTTCCCGTGAAACTGTATCTCACCGACCAAATTAGTTTCAGAGATATTGAAGTTATTCTTCGTAAATTATTCAATTAACTTAGAAAATCATTCCAGATGGATACAACTCAGTCCTTAGGATATTCTAAGGAGCATTTATAAAGTCTTAAGATTTGTTGACCCGCAATGAAAATTCTCGCAAAGCAACATCTAATCCCTAAAAATACGTCAAAAAGGACGCTAAAAGGAACTACCTTGCTGATCATAATTATTCAATGCTCAAATCTGGTTTAAATACTCATAAAATATGTAAGATGGATTTATTTTCTGCCTACAAGAAGCTGCAAGACTTCTGGAACGTACGTCATTAAAAGATTTAAATAAGCATAATTTAAAAATGCATAAAACTATTCCTCGATATATTTTAGTACCTTCCAGCGTCCTAGGCTAGATATAAGTTTTGCTTTTTCTAAGGCACGTACGACAGTATTATGTAGCTTGCTACAATGCCTGCCAAAAGTCTTGGAACACCTCAGCTAATTTTGCCTTCTTTTGCGATTTCCCCCTCTCCCCCATAGAACAATGTTGTTCTGTGACGAGAAAATGAGGATGACAGGACGATTCGTGACTCTGATGGAATGCTAGGACAATAGCCTTGCAAATCAACATTGTTTGGGGGGAGGGGGTGCCTCAACTAATCTCTACGGATAGAATTGCGGAAAAGTGTCATTATCAAGAAATGGCCTAAGTGTTCCAAGGACTTTTGGCAGGCATTATAGTAACATTGTTGTACGAATAAAAATGATGATGATCATCAATATAGTTGCGTTAGGATGTTAGATCCTTCCTTTCAGATTTACGTTTGATTGTTCATGCTGGCCTACTGTGTTTTTCTTTATGGTATTTCACAAAAATTACTTTGCTTCAAAAGACTATGTTAGAAAACTGTTACATGGCATAGCACAGAAGAAATGGCACAAAACAGAGTTGGCATATACAAATTGGCACTTACCTGCGCTGTGACAGTTTGAGCTTGTTTTTGCGCCGCTTTCTTCTCATCTTCTTCTTCCTCCAATTGTTCTTGAAGTCGATTTATTTCATCGCCAGCCTCTCTTAACTTCGTGTTCAATCCCAATTTCTGTCTCGTTTCTTCCTGCAGTTGATCTTGTACTTCGTTTAACTGTAGATCCAAACTTGCTTTCGCTCTTTCGATCGTCGAGCATCGTGATTCAACTTCCTCAAGCGTGTTGTTCAAAGTATCGATTTCTCGCGTAGCTTTCGAGACTTGTCCCTCGTAACGTTGAATTGCTTCTTCGTTTGTAACGCGGGCAAGATTTGCTTCGTTTAATTGCTGTTCAAGGCTCTTTGTTTTGCGTTCCACATCTGATTTACCGCTCGTCACTCGTTGGAGTTCCTGCGCTAATTCTGCGTTTTCGTCCTCGAGAATGCCTTTGTTTTTCTCCAGGGAAGATCGTGCCTGTTGCGAAAAATTTGTTTAACAGTGAGCTTATTTTTGCCATCGAAAAATACACTTTACAGAGGTGTAGGTAAAAGCATTCATTTATAAAGGAATAAAAAAGTAAGGGTTCATTAAGTTACATTATATAGATTATAATACTAAAATTATTGCATACATGGATACAATCGAATTCAAAAGTGAAAAAGTAAAAGAAAGATAAAAGCAACCCTTGGTCAACAAGATGGCAGGGATAGCATTAAAAGGTTAAAAATAGGCCTTTTTTTAATAATAGTCCCTCTAAGGGAAGATAAACAAAGGATGCATATTTTTGAAATATTACTACATCTATCGAAATATTGAGCAGGACCGCATAGCAGTATATATGCTCAAATGTAAAATAAAGAAAACTATAAATTAATGAACAAAGGATGGCAAGAAAAGTTACTTTAAGATTTATGGACTTGACAGAGACCCCCCCCCACCCCCCCACCCACCCCCCCCC
>REGM01000285.1:260187-323143 GCA_004194415.1 Aurelia aurita | reverse complement strand
AAAAATTAAAAGAAAAAAGAGGGAAAAAAAGTTTTTTAAAATTTTTGGGCTTACAAAGACCCCCCCCCCCCCCCCACCAAGGACCGCTAAGCTAGGAGGCACGTGGAGTTTAGCCCCACAATATTGGAAGTTTAAAACCCAGGAGATTTTCGGTAATCCGGACGATACCCATAGGCCCCACTCATCCCTCCAATATGACAAGAGAGACCCGTGCCAATCCCAAACGTGCTGAGATATCACTGATCCCGGCTATAGACTAAAACAAAATTTGAAGGTATGTATTAGCATGCCCATAGAAATAGACAAGATCACTGTAGCAACATAGGCTTAACAAGCTAAGATGTCTGTTCTGGGAAAGTTTTGATGGTTTGGGAAAGATTTCAAACACTCGACTTACCCGTTTCATGTTATCAAGTTGCGAGTTGAGTTCTTCGACCAAATGTGAATGTTTTCCTCGAAGTTGGTGCATTGCAGCTTCGTGTTGTTTCGTTTCATCTTCAATATTTCTTTTCAATTCATTCAGTTCTGATTCTCGTCTCGCTTGAAGGTCTTTAGCAACTGCTGTTGTATCCATCGACATGTCCAATTCACTGCGCAAGTTATCGAGTTCCTTTAAAAAAAATTTAAATCTATAAATATCATTCTAACATCACACGTATTTTGCTATAAGAAACTGCTTATAAGCAACTCAACTCTCAGATCGCTAATCTAAATTAAGAAACTCCAGTACTAGTACTGAGAAAAAAATATTAAAGCAACTATTTATTTGTATTGTCCTTATTTTTATTTTCATTTTTCATTTTCATTCATTTATAGGGGGGTAACCCTTCAGCAGAGGCTGATTTACAAGGGGCCCTCCGTAAAAACATCTTACAATTTAAAGAATATACTTATTCAAAATACTTACAATATTTAAAATTAAAGTCTAATTTACAAATTGCTCAACAGAAACTAAATAGTAGCTATTTACAAAGAAAAGCCAAAAGGAACGACATAGTTGCCTAAATAGTTGTTTTAAAACTCTAGCGTTACGGCTTGTTTGGACTCAGCTGAGAGGCTATTCCAGTATTTTACTCTTCTGAATGAAACATATTTGACCATTTCCAGTTTTCATTAATGGTAACTTTAGGTCAGTAGAAGTATTTCGAAGTAACACCCAATCAGATGCATGACAGACTGCCTTTAATTACCACCATATAAATTAGCAGATGCGCTAAATTTTTCCGCCACCAGGCACAAAGTATACAGAAAATAAAAGAATCACCTCTGCGAGTTCTCTTCGATGTTTCTCAGTCTTTTCCCGTGCATTTCTTTCGGCTTCATAATCCTCCTTCAACTCATCCAATTGTACTTGCAGATCTCTTCGTTGCTTTTCTACATCAGCTCGTTTTGATGCTTCTTCGTCTCCACTGCAAGAAATAAAACAAAGTTTGCTGTCAAAGAAGCAAAAACGTTTCAAACGCAACATCTTCCTGAGACCATCGTTCAGACCAAGAAATTGATCATCATCATCATCATCAATAATTTATTTACAGTAGGCAAGCAATAGAATAGCTAATTTACAGCTAATTAAGGCCTACTTTAATACATATTTACAATTTAAAATCTAGAAAAAAAAAAAAGAATCTTAAAATGGGCAATATACATACTAATTGTCTATCCTGTTAGAAACCCAACTTGCGGGATGTATGTTTTGCAGAGTCTACAGTTGCATTTATTTCCATTCCAAGATCTAATTTGTTTTTTAAAAATGGGAAGGGTGTTTGCGTGTTTTATTTCCTGCGGTAAAAACTGCCACAGTTTAATTCCAAGGTAAGTTATGGACTCAACTCCGAAGGAAGTGGTTCGTACCTTTGGGAGTTGAGCGTCATTACCATGATAGAGTTATTTAACAAAAGGCAACAACGCAACGCACCGGCTAGCTTAAGGGATGAGAACACAATTTTGATGACAAGACGAAGAGGAAGTTGTGGGTTTTAGCGCTAAGTGCTGGGATCGCAGAAGTAGAGAAAACCTAATCGAGTCCGCAACCCCTTGTATAATGACGCTCATGAGGTGTTAGTGGGGTCATGAATGTACCTCATGAACATGTTTAGGTCACCAAAGTTATGCACTTCAAAGAACACAATGAAACAAGGGATTCTCGGCTACTTATCTGACACAAAATAAAAACTTACCGTTTGAGTGCTGCGGCTAATTCTGCCTCCTTCTTAGCAAGTGATTGTTCAAGCTCCGCAATCTTCGTCTTGGCTTCCGCTAACTGATTTCTGAGATCTTGAAGTTCTTGCTCCAGTTTTCTCCTATCTTTTTCAATATCGTGACGAACCTAATCGAATGACAAAGAACTCATAATTATTTTCTTATTCATTTCATTCAAACAAAAATAACTTTATTTATTAACTACAAAAAGTACTCAAGTACGTCGGTAGTAGTAAGGTCAGTCTAGCAAGATTGTTCCTAGGCCACAAGATATTAATAACCGTGAAATTCAAAACTTTCAAACATCATTTAAAGGATTGGGGAAAGGTGGGAGGGAAAACGTACAGAGAAAACTTGCTATCGACCTACAACGCCACGTTTCATTAGGGCTTCTATAGTATTCTACAAGTCCGCTTCATTTGAATTCCTGCGTGGCATGCAGTAGGGGCGGCAATCTTCGATTCTTAACAAAGCTACTTATTGTTTCCTTTTGTGCTGTGAATAAATTCATTAATTTACACAAATTTACACAACTTTCAAGAAACCTGAAAATGCTTCGAGGCAATCTATACAAGAGTTTCATTACTTGAGTGATGTCTAGAAAGAGGCATGGTTTCATAAAATTGCCTGTGAAACTTTCACGAGGTTTAACAGGACATCCCTCACCGATAAAACAACCAGAATTTGAAGAAACTTTTAAGAAACTCCCAAGCAACCGTCAGTACTCAAATATCAGAAAGTTTAAGATAAGAAGTTTAAGAAATTTTAAGTAGTTGGTCAAATTCTTAGTTTGTTCGGCAAACAATTAAAGAAAATCATACAAACTATATGGTCTAGAATTGAGTGGTGTTATGTTACTTGGTGCTTAAATCTACTTTTAACGTATCCTGCAGCATGTGCAGGTACAGTGGTATAAGAACTAAGGCAGACCGGCTTGAAAATGTTGGTTCTTTTACTGTATGTGGCAAGGGATCATATTTCGCATTTCATTTGAGGGTTGCCCTTCAACCGAGCTGATTTTCAAGGAATCAAACTATTTCAATATACAAACTGTACAAACTGTACAAACTGTACAAACTGGAAGTGCCCTTCTTGGGAACTAATGAAAATAAACAACAACACAAACATACCTTTTCACCAACTTTAATTTGATCTTCGAAATCCGCAATGATGGCTTCTTGTTTCGCTTTAGTTTTAGCCAACGCTTTTCCTTTGTCTTCCTCATCTGCCAATACGGCTGTGTATTCTGCTACTTTGTCCTCAAGAGCCTTCTTGTCACGTGAGAGCTAAAAGAGAGGGTACTCTGATCAGGGTCTGAAAATACAACTTACATCTGTCTTACGTGCCGCAAATAAAATCTACATTTTTGGGTCCAGACCATATTTGTTTGGGTCTAGGCTACTGTTAAAACAGTTGTGTCAGGATAGTTTTTAATAAAGCCGTTTCCTACATATGGAACACTGCTATATTTGTATGTACATTGCTAAAGGAAAATGCCGGGTTGGTATGATTGATGATAAAATGAAAAATTATACTGTTATGAATGGTGTATCGTACTTTTTTCAAACTTATTATGTCTTTTCTCTGCGAAATTACATTCACAATCTGCGACAAATGCGTAGTGACGTCATTAAGCACAAGGTCAGATCATTTTCTAATGTCACGTTCAACGCGAGAATGAGGCTGCCCTATTGTTTTCTAGCCTCTGAATCGTTACTAGCCTCCATATCGTGTACTCGTGGAAGAAAATGGAGACCAATGGAGGCACATTTGGCCTAAATTACCAAGATTTTTATTGAATTGACAGCTGAAACACAAGTCTAAATGTGAAAAAAAGTTTGTCATTTGATTCAGGTGGTGGTAAGTTTGTTTCTAACATTCATTTTACAAACCTGGAATTGTCCTTTAATTTCGGATAAGCAAACAATATTGAGACAGCGACCGGTAGGATAAAGCCTTAAATCGTCTTCATACCAGAGCCAAAAGTACTTATTTTCGATTGGTAATTTTTGGCTTCATTTGTGTAATTTCTTGCACATCTCCTTGCTACACAATCATTTCAAATCTTCCGTGCCTCGACGTTGCGTTAGACAGGGCAGACCAGCAACAACAACCTCAATATTTCAACCACAACCTCAATATTTCAACGACTATGATACAACTTTCGTCTAGGATGTTGTGGTTAGTCATACCACGATTATTAGCCCTTACAAGACCTGCTGACCACGAAACAAAGCAAGAAGGCAGCAACTGTTCTGGTTAAAATATTTATCACAACTCACAACTTTGTCCTTACACGAACATCAAATTTGCAGGAAACACATTTAATTTTAGACAATTTATTGAACAGGAAAATCACGTAAAAATATCATCAGTTCAAATCAATTTTTCAAAGAATGGTCCTTAGATATGAAGTAAACACAATTCTAACTTTGACCACTAATATTCCTCGAAATTTAACTGATGAAATCCCAAGAAATATCGTTGATTCAAAATTATATTTTGATGTGATGCAAAATGTTTGAAGGACAGGTAATCAAATTTTGTCAAGCATTGCTTCCCTTCTTAAATAAACGAATTCTGTATATTGGCTAGCTTTGACTAGCCTATATGTAGCAGCCTGAAAAAATTGTTGTTGGGGCATGAAGTAACTTATAAACTTGTTAGTAGGATGTTCGGCGTTGAAAATTTTGCACTGCAATTGTTTTGCTGCATAGGAACCAATTGCTCAGCTTTACCTCTAGCGGAATGTGTAAGTGTTATTCTTCCACCTTCAGTTCAGCATTTTCAGAAGAGCACTTGATTTACTGACTCCTTCTTGCAAGCTGAGTGGTCGGAACCTCATCAGTTTGATGCCTATGCTGTGCTGTGCTGATTTGTCTGACAGATTAAGACGTAGATGCAGATGTAAATGACATAGAATTTCGAAAATATAAACAACTTGCTTGATGTTTAAGTCAAGCAAGCTATCTATATTTTCGAGATTCTTCATAAACTTTACGTAAGGAGAGAAGCTCCCGATTTATCGTGTAAATAATTTATAATAAATAATATTCACTAAAGAGCTATCCCTACCTTAACATTTGCGTCTTCTACTTGACCAAGATCCTCTTCGATCTTCTTTAACTTCGCTTCGACTTGAACTTTTTCGAGCTGTACTTTCTGTTTCTGCATTTCTTCTTCTTCCAACCTAATCAAACGAAATTTATCATGTTTTGAATGATTCATACCTTGATTGCTATGATTCGGGTTGTGATTAATGTGATTAATCATAACCTTTTACCCATACGAGAGAATCAGGGACTTGGACTGATTAAACGCAAGGATCTGGATCAGTGTAATGCAAACACAAGGACTGGACGAGACGAGATGTGCATCGCTTTACGTTCAACAAAGTCTTTCCACAGAATGAGCACTTATTCCACTGAAAGCTAAAGTTTGCTAGTTGAATGGCAGCTCGTAGGCTGAACGATCCTTGAAGGGGAGATCAGGTATCTTTTCAACTGCTTGGACGAGACGAGATGTTCATAATTTTACGTTCAACAAAGTCTTTCCACAGAATGAGCACTTATTCCACCAAAAGCTAAAGTTTGCTACTTGAATGGTAGCGCGCGGGCTGAACGATCCTTGAAGGAGCGATCAGGTATCTTTTCAACCGTTTTTGGAATATGATTCATTAAAGTTGTAGACTTCGCAGTGCAATTTTCAGTTGGGGAAAGACAGACTTAATGTCTTTTCCCAATGTATATAGACATACCATAGAGGCACTCCATAAAGGACTTCGCAGTGGCTAATAACTCCATGCCCATTTCGTGGTGACCCTCCCTTTACAAGGAGGAGGGGTCAGCCACTTATATCATTCTGCTCCCATTTCAAGAATTGAAAAGCTTTTCTAATAGTGCTGAGGTACATTACTGAGGATAAGAATATCCAAAAATTGATCAGCAAATAATGTTAACATACCAAAATAGCACAGCCCCATTCTACCATTAGGAGACACAAAGAGTATGGGTAAATATTTACTGCAATCACTACACGATAATGTGCTGGACGTTGTAAAATACGCCCCATACCATTATTGAAAAGAAGCTTTTCCAAGCTATCATCTCACCATCTATGACCGATTTGGGTAAAATAAAAGGTAGCCATCCCTGAAACTGATCTTGACACGGACACAGAAATGAATCGAATAAATTTTAATAAAACGCAGAACACAACATATGAAAAAACAAAATTTTCTACAGGGTGTCCCACAAAATTGTGCCTCGTTTGGGCGGCTGCTGTGGGGGAGCTGTAACTTAAATGTTCTCTTTCTTGATACAGTTGCATAGCCTAGGCTACAACTTCGAGTTTGAGATCTCGTTTTAGCCAATCTGACAGGTGGTTGCTGATTTATGGCACAGGAAAGTCAAAATAAGCGGTTGCTTCAAAAACAGCAGTACCTTTGTTCTCCAACAATGTCAAACTCAAGTATTACAAGAAAAGGTTCTAGCGTATTAGAATTTTCTGTATTTGAAAAAGGGTCAATAGTACAGATCACTTATTTATAACAGAACACTTTTAAACCTTTTCAAAACTTGATAACATTTAGATACAAAGCTCAATCCTTCTTTTGCAAAATTTACTTGATTTCGACATCGTTGTAGAAGAAAGGAACTGATATTTTGAAGCAACCATACTTCGACTTTCCTGTGCCATAAATCAGCAACCACTTGTCAGATTGGCTAAAACGAGATCTCAAACTCGAAGTTGAAGCCTAGTCTATGCAACTGTATCAAGAAAAAAAACCGAAGTTATAGCTCCTCCACAGCAGCCAAACAAACAAACGGGGCCCCATCTTTTGGGACACTCTGGATATATTTTGTTAGTATATCGTCTCGTCGAAGGACCCACAAGGAGTCCATTACCGAAGCAGACCAGACTACCCAACTGGCAAGTCATCCCAAGGACTTTACGCTTTTCTCGAAAGAGAAAGGAATACAGAACGTTTAGGATGAGCAGTGATACTACCCAAGGCGGCCAGCCAAGGGCTCAAACTCGCAAAGAAGGCGAGAGCGCTAGCCACTAGGCCAACCTACCACCTAAATCAAACTTAAATATTTATATACTAAAAAAACAGGTGTACATACGTTTCTTCCAAATCCTGTATTCCCGCTTGCAGTTTCTTCTTCTCGTCCAAAAATCGAATAACTTTATCTTCCTCTTCAGTGAGTTTGGCTTCAAACTCTGTGATGATATCTTCGAGCTCATCTTTCTTCGCAATCAATCTGTTCCTGGCTTCTTCAGCCTCTTGGCATAACTCAGTTTCTGCTTGCAATTGTTCGGCCAATACGTTCTTGTCGTCAAGGATTTGCTCGTGCTTTTTCACCAAATCTCTGTATTCAACGTTGACTTTTTGGAAACTTTCTTGGACCTGAAAAAATGGAATCGATCTGATAAGCCTCGTCTGCACAAGAAAGCTTTTTTCATATTTTTAATCAGGGCCGAAGCCAATGGGGGGCCAGGGGGTGGAGCGTTAAATTTTAAATTTTTCAAAATCACCAAAAATTGATTGTTACCGATCATAAAAATTTCTTTTTGGGCTTTTGCATCAAAGATCAAATTAGTTTCTGGGACGATCATTATTTTATTCTTAACAGGAAAAATCTTAAAATCGTAGCTTGAAAAATCATATTTTGAGCTATACTATTGTACAAAATGTGGCATTTTCTGCGAAAAAGCCATGTTTTGCGATTTCATATAAAATTTTGAATCCTAGATGATAAAAGAGCTGTATCACATATAGGCAAACAAACTGAGTGGTTCAATAGATTAAAACTTCAATTTTATGATCAAATCTTGCCGTTTCAGAGCATGCATCAAAACCAGGTTGCTCTCAAGAACAGAAATTCCCAGAAGCGCAAAGTTACAAGTAGAGTTTACAATATGGCTCAAATTACCTGTTAACAGTGTTAAGGACGTGTTGCTCAAAATTAACTGCTAATGGTGTAATTTTTGGAAATATTTTCCTTCCTCGCAAAGAAGCGAATCATCGTCTACCACCAGACCTTGCTTTCCGAAGAATTGAGTTTAAATTCACGAAGGAGACATTGATTTAAAACAAGCACCTTTGTCGTGATAATAATATAACTTCTTTGTGTGATAATCTCAAGAGTTGTATTCTCCTGTGCATGGAGTCCATCTGTAACAGGGTTTTGCTGTTATTATTTTTCCTTACTTCTTTCTTCTGACATCCTCGCCATTCCGTAACTTGTAACAGGATATTGGATAGAGTCAATGCTTTGAGAAACACTTTTGACAATTCATGTTTATTTCACTTGCAGTAATAGTGCTGATCATCTTCCCCAGACAGCTTGCAATTATTATTCTTTACCACCCTTACATTAGTAGGCAGGTCATCAACAAATTACAAATTAGCTGTTGCTCCCGCAAGGAAGTGTTATGACACGACTCTCCTTTATTCGTGAAGTATCCTCCGAATTTGTGCTGTTTCGTAGCATATGTTTTCTATCAAAAGTAAGGCGTTTGCCCACGCAGAGAGGCGATAGCACCTCTGTGGACTGCTATGCTCAGCTGGATTGAAAGTTGAGTTGAGTTCCAAAGATGAGTCCGTATGATGTAAAACAATCGTGCGAAATCATCTTCGAACTCAACTTTTGGCCTTCTTGCGAATTTGCGTCATAAGTCATGTGACCACAAAGATAAGATCGGTTGCTCCAATATGACTATGGTTGATCGAACCATTCATCCTTGCCAGATTCAATGGTACAGCATATAAAGTAGCGACTCATGCGCTTCGTAATAATAAATTTGAACCTTGACACAAATGCACTTAAAGAAATTTTCAAGTTCGGCAACATAATCAAATTTTGGTGATATTCAAAAAGTCTCACTTTTTTGTGTCACCCGGTAAAGGGAACAGACTTAAAAAACATACCCTCAAAAAATCCTTTAAAACATACCTTTTTCAGTTCATCCTCTCTCTGGTGCAACTCATCTTCTTGCCTTGTAACATTGAGAAGAGGCTTGACTTTGGTAAACAATCTCCACCATGCCCAATTCCTTAATTTCAAATAACTCCTTCCATTTCTTTGGATGACTCTGATAGCTGAGAGCTGCTGGATTCGCCTCTTGTAGTTGCGCCTGGCGATGTTTCCTCTTGCGTATGCTTGGAAGATTGTGATGATCTCAGTGAGTTTGATGTCTCTTTCTTCTTCAAGATGAGCAAGCACGCCTGTTCTGAAGAAGATCTTTGATTGACCGATTCTGTAGCAGTTGGGATCCAGTTCCATGGCTTCAACCTATGAAGATATACGAACATTGAATTTAGATGAAAACCTTCACCGAGAGTGTCCCAAGAAAAAGTGCGGGAAAAAGTGTAAAGATGGTTTCCACTTAGCGAATTTTTTCGCCCGAAGCAAATGTTTTCTCGTGAAAAATTCGAGCAAGCAAGAGTAAGAAAGTGGGAATTGATCGAAATCATTTTTTCGCTGAATCGAACAGCCAGAGAAAGCGGCTTATGAATCAAATTTCAACTGAACATGTTTATATTCGAAAAAAATCGCTTCGTGCGAAGAGTTTGGCTTGTGGAAAACCAGCTGAAGCTTTTAAAAAATCGCCCAAAAAAGAAGGTTTTCTCTTCGTACTAGTAGGCCGTGGACTAAATTAATTTTTCGTTTCCAGGGAGACAGGTTCTGTAATACTTCTCCCCTAAAGGCTGGCTAACAGCAGTACGATCACAATATGACAATTCCGCTCTTTTCAACATTTACGCNGAGCAAGCAAGAGTAAGAAAGTGGGAATTGATCGAAATCATTTTTTCGCTGAATCGAACAGCCAGAGAAAGCGGCTTATGAATCAAATTTCAACTGAACATGTTTATATTCGAAAAAAATCGCTTCGTGCGAAGAGTTTGGCTTGTGGAAAACCAGCTGAAGCTTTTAAAAAATCGCCCAAAAAAGAAGGTTTTCTCTTCGTACTAGTAGGCCGTGGACTAAATTAATTTTTCGTTTCCAGGGAGACAGGTTCTGTAATACTTCTCCCCTAAAGGCTGGCTAACAGCAGTACGATCACAATATGACAATTCCGCTCTTTTCAACATTTACGCCCAACATCTATGCTAAATGAACCTTTACATACCATCTTTTGGGCAGCCTTCTTGCCATCCATAAATCCTTTTGGCACAACGCTTGGTGTCAGAATCTCGTATCTACGAAGAAGAAAAAAAAACAAGTCATATAAAGGCACAACAAAATATAATTTGAAAAATATAATTTGAAAAAGCATTTAAAAAATTTAAATAATTTTTTAAAAACGTTTCGATCTAAAGACATATCCGATATAAGGGCATGCCCTGTAAGTTTACCAATGAATCGCTTTTCCTGTTGCTGCCCAAGTAATACCGGGTGTATCAGAAAAAACGGGCCACTTGCAAAGTGCCTCTGCGGTGGCGACTTGAATCTTAAAAATTTATGGTATTGATTATCGTAATCCATAAGCTTTAACTTCAACTTAGATATATTGCTTTTACCTATATCTGCCAATGAAATGGATTTGTTGCTCAAAGTTACCCAAATGTGTTGACCGGTCGACGACTGATTACCGGTTGTTGCTAATATTAGATAGGATCAAAACTTTATGTTTTTACATCAGAGCTCAGACCATCATCACCTTTTCTGTAGCCACTTTTCTCCACGAAACTTAACCCTCTGTCAACGGCTGTTCTAGAAATCTGAGTTACTTGTGCTAACATTTTTTCGTTGAAAGTACCAAATTTAGTTCAGAGGGTGTCAGATATTAAACCAACTCATAAAGATGAAAAAAAGCTATTGCATGAGTGCATAGCGTCTAAAATGCCATCGCAGAGACATTTTGAAAGTGGCCCATTTTTCTGATACACCCGGTAGGATTAAAGCAAGAAGGGCAGATTGTGCAACAGGGACATTCTATTTCAAGTGTAACCACTTCAAAATTTTCAACCTCTTAGATTTTGCTCAAATTTTGTACAAAGTTTTCTGGTCAAAAGATACCTCTGTTGTAAAAATTTCAGCTTCCTAGCTTAAATTGTTTTGGAATTACGATCAATTAAACTTTTGAAATTTGTCACGACCGGCCGCTACTCGCTCCACACCTAAAATTAATATCTTCCTTCATATTCAACAATGGGATTGGTGTCAAATGAAAGCTCTTGCCAAGCTGAAACTGAATTTTCAGTAAAGGTAATGCTAGCCTCTAAGGCTAAGAGGCTGAGATACAACATTGGTTTTCTATGGTTGACCACACCCAAATGGCAACTCCAATTTTCAAAAAAAGAATTTTTTTAACAAGATAAATTCATGATAAAGCACCTTTATCATGAATTTATCTTGATAGTCTCAGAATACCGTTGAGTCTGTATTGTCTTGAAAGATCTAAAATCTGTATAGATCTGCAGATAAATATGAAGAAAAATTAAGATAATCAAGCAATGTTTTGTGACGTGGCCAAACGGTCAAACATTTTGCTTGGCAAGCAAATCTCAAATGTTTGTCTAACAATGTCTGCTCGCTTGGCCAGGGCTTAAGTTTGCCTTTCGAACGTACTTTAGCGCAATTTGTGTGGCAGAATAGCCAATACATTTTCTACAGTAGTGACTTTGTTTAGTCACTACTATAATGTTGGCTATTCTGCCACCAAAATTGCACTCAAGTTCGTTTGAAAGTTTAGTCCTACCTTTGTCTGAACTCTTGGAAGAGAATTCTGTTAGGGAAACCTTGTCGGCAAATTCTGATACCCTCAAGGACACCATTGCATCTGAGCTGGTCAAGAACCAAATTGGCATCAATCTTTCCTGCTCTCTTGTCATGATTTGGGATGATACATCGAACGAAGTTTGGACTCGTGCAATTCAATGTGTTCATCAGGTTTGACAGTTGTTCCTAATAAATAAATAAATAAATAAATAAATAACTAATAAGCCAATTAATCAATTAATCAACAATTAACCACTCAAACAATCAGTCACGTCTGTGAATAAAGTGAAATGGTCTTTCCAATCAACTGGGTGCGTAAAAAGCACTCCCGTTTCAAATGCTGCTGAAGATTTCATCATTCTTCAGCCCTCTTCCTTTATTTCGAATTTTGATCAAAAGATCAGAAAAGTTGCTACTTTTAACCCTACCTTGTACAACTGTGCAACAGTTCTGAACATTCCCTTCCTCGTTCTTGCACCAAATGGTGTATCATTGCCTTCTGTGACATTCAAGCCAACGATGTTGTCCTGGTCTTTCCACAGTCCACCGATGAAAGTGTCAGTTGAGCCTGACATCAAGCCGACAATGTTGTCGTTCAGAGGGTCCATGTTTTTCATTAGCCATTGGGTCGCTGAATAATCGACCTAGCAAAAGAATAAAGATAGTTAACATCATCTGATGAGGGGGAGAAAGCACATCCCCATCATAAATAAAGAGTGCTGTGGTAGATGCTTATTCTCAACTTGACTCTACAGTTCATCCACAAAACTTGTCGATTTGAGTAAGGTCGTTCCCAACCATAGATGTACACCATGTAGCCACAAAGTCCCCGTCCGTAAATTGTCTCTTTCGTTTAAAAAGTCTGTTGCAAATTAGATGGCATGTAGTATTTACATATAAAAGAAATTTTAATATAAGTTTTTTTTCCACTGGTTACTTTTCTTTACCACTATTTTGATCTGACATCTATTATGAAACAGATTTAGGTACTAGATCGTTCTTATTTCTGTCTTGTGTTGTTTAGTTGTGTAGTAGTTTCGGTAGTTTTTCTTTTTTATCTCAATGTGATTGCCTCGGGGTAGACACAGCCGTTTGCTCCCCGGGGATATTCGTCCCAGTAGTATTGTAGAGTAATTCTTGTAAGTAGTGTAGGTCGTAATGCTTAAAATAGAGGACAATCCGTGGCTTTAAGATTGATAGGGACATTTCCAAGCCTTGAGGAAGATTGCCTCAAGGAAAAACGCCCAAACGTAGAACCCACTTGATTCAAGCTGAGCCGCCCCTCCTGCAACGATGGACTATCTTTGCGAGAGGATTTTGCCGCCTGGTGGAAATTAGGCTCATATGCTATCTTAAATATCTCGACTGCCTCAATTTTGCATACATTATCCCCCCTGGTAAGGCATGATGATGGCCTCGCAGGGTCTACTGAGTATGCAGTACTATACTAACTCTTTTTACTCCTAGAAAGCAAAGCATTGACACTAGGAAAAGTCAAGGGCATTGCTACTTCTGAAAACAGATAGATATTCTCCAGGTAAGAATTCATGCTAATTACCTGTCCAGCATAATGGATGACAAGGAAATCGGCAGTTGCTCTGAAATCAGGTTTCAGATATTTTGGATGCTTGCTATGCTCTTTGTGCAGCTTGTCGACATATGTTTTGTCTGTTGCTTTTGGGAACCAACATTCCTCATCCAACAATGCCAAGATACCCATTGGCTTCTCAATCAAGTCAATCGTCGGTTGCAAGTCCAATCCAAAATCGATGAATTTCCATTCAATGCCTTCTTTCTGATACTCTTCCTGCAAGGCAAAATACCATATTGCAATCAGTTTTTAAAATTNAGTTGCGCCTGGCGATGTTTCCTCTTGCGTATGCTTGGAAGATTGTGATGATCTCAGTGAGTTTGATGTCTCTTTCTTCTTCAAGATGAGCAAGCACGCCTGTTCTGAAGAAGATCTTTGATTGACCGATTCTGTAGCAGTTGGGATCCAGTTCCATGGCTTCAACCTATGAAGATGTACGAACATTGAATTTAGATGAAAACCTTCACCGAGAGTGTCCCAAGAAAAAGTGCGGGAAAAAGTGTAAAGATGGTTTCCACTTAGCGAATTTTTTCGCCCGAAGCAAATTTTTTCTCGTGAAAAATTCGAGCAAGCAAGAGTAAGAAAGTGGAAATTGATCAAAATCATTTTTTCGCTGAATCGAACAGCCAGAGAAAGCGGCTTATGAATCAAATTTCAACTGAACATGTTTATATTCGAAAAAATTCGCTTCGTGCGCAGAGTTTGGCTTGTGGAAAACCAGCTGAAGCTTTTAAAAAATCACCCAAAAAAGAAGCGAAAGGTTTTCTCTTCGTACTAGTAGGCCGTGGACTAAATTAATTTTTCGTTTCCAGGGAGACAGGTTCTGTAATACTTCTCCCCTAAAGGCTGGCTAACAGCAGTACGATCACAATATGACAATTCCGCTCTTTTCAACATTTACGCCCAACATCTATGCTAAATGAACCTTCACATACCATCTTTTGGGCAGCCTTCTTGCCATCCATGAAACCTTTTGGCACAACGCTTGGTGTCAGAATCTCGTATCTACGAAGAAGAACAAAAAACAAGTCATATAAAGGCACAACAAAATATAATTCGAAACATATAATTTGAAAAAGCAAACTATGGTTTGAAAAAGCATTAATTTTTCTAATTAATTTTTTAAAAACGTTTCGATCTAAAGACATATCCGATATAAGGGCATGCCCTGTAAGTTTACCAATGAATCGCTTTTCCTGTTGCTGCCCAAGTAATACCGGGTGTATCAGAAAAAATGGGCCACTTGCAAAGTGCCTCTGCGGTGGCGACTTGAATCTTACAAATTTATGGTATTGATTTTCGTAATCCATAAGATTGAACTTAAATTTTGATATATTGCTTTTACCTACATATGCCAATGAAATGGATTTGTTGCTCAAAGTTACCCAAATGTGTTGACCGGTCGACGACTGATTACCAGGTTGTTGCTAATATTAGATAGGATCGAAGTTTAATGTTTTTACATCAGAGCTCAGACTATCATCACCTTTTCTGTAGTCACTTTTCTCCACGAAACAACCCTCTGTCAACGGCTGTTCTAGAAATCTGAGTTACTTGCGCTGATATTTTTTCGTTGAAAGTACCAAATTCAGTTCAGAGGGTGTCAGATATTAAACCAACTCATAAAGATTATAAAAAAGTTACTGCACGAGTTCATAGCGTCTAAAATGCCATCGCAGAGGCATTTTGAAAGTGGCCCATTTTTTCTGATACACCCGGTAGGATTAAGGCAAGAACGGCAGATTTTGCAACAATAGCATCAGCTGATTTTGGCTGACACAACAACAACAACAACAACAGCAACAACAGTGAAAAGCGATCGTGTGATATCAAGAAATCTTAAAAACTGGGCAAACCAGCAAACATTATTGGGCAACCATTTGATATTTGCTTGGCAAGCAATGTTTCCCGTTTAGCCACGTCACAAACACTTCGCGACAAGCAGAATTTGTTAGGCACTATTTTCTTATGTTCAATTAAAAATTTACAATACAAGATACTATTAACACTACTTACAACCTACTTTACGATACTACAAGGACGATACCATAGAGAGCAAAAGGCTATGGCTACTCCATGGCTATTACATAGAAAACTAATAGTTTGTTTCAAATTAGATTTCACGTGAAAATTTCTGCGAATAAAAACAATATAAATGATGTTGCATGAGCAATTTTGCGTTATCGCAAATCTCAGACACTGTTTTGAAAAAGTCCAAAACATTTTCTTCTTGTCGCAAGCATAAAATGTTTGTCAAGCAATGTTTGGTAACGTGGCCAAACGGTCGAATATTTTGCTTGGCAAGCAAATCTCAATGTTTGTCTAACAATGTCTGCTCGTTGGGCCAGGGCTTATATTAAGTTTGCCTTTCTGACGTACTTGAGCGCAATTCTGGTGGCAGAATAGCCAATACATTTTCTATAGTAGTGATTTTGTTTAGTCACTACTACAGAAAATGTATTGGCTATTCCGCCTCCAAAATTGCACTCAAGTTCGTTCGAAAGTTTAGTCCTACCTTTGTCTGAACTCTTGGAAGAGAATTCTGTTAGGGAAACCTTGTCGGCAAATTCTGATACCCTCAAGGACACCATTGCATCTGAGCTGGTCAAGAACCAAATTGGCATCAATCTTTCCTGCTCTCTTGTCATGATTTGGGATGATACATCGAACGAAGTTTGGACTCGTGCAATTCAGTGTGTTCATCAGGTTTGACAGTTGTTCCTAATAAATCAATCAATCAATCAATCAATCAATCAATCAATTAATTAATTAATTAATTAATTAATTAATCAACAATTATTCACTCAAACAATCACTCATTTCTGTGTATAAAGTGAAATGTTTTTTCCAATCAACAGGGTGCGTAAGCACTCCCGTTTCAAATGCTACCGTTTCCTGGATATCAAAGCAATACATCCTTTTTCAAACAGCTGATGTGCTCAATGTTCGATTAGATTCAAAAATGCACCTGACTTAAATTTCTTTCCGAACGCAAGGGTCTTGTCAAGGCAGGAAAACCGACGAGATCTGATCTTGATTTTTAGGCCGTTTCTGAACGTTCCTTAATGGGGCATTCTCGTCAGAATCCCCAATAACTTCGAGATAGAGTGGCCGATTCAAGCTACGTAAATTTTCAAATCTAATTGAACAATTCGGCTACAAGATAAAATATTTATTAAAGTTATAATACGATAATGCTCGGGGGAAATAACCATTCGAAGAGGGAATGTGTTTCAGACTCCAATGAACTGACCTGGTAGAACATCAAACTTTTCAAAATAAAACCTGGAGCACCAAAAAAGTTGGAAAGTTTGAAATTTTGTACCGGGTGAGTCGGAAAAAAACGTGGGGCGTTCAACAAACCATATTTTGGTGAAACACGAGTCAAATCGGGAGTGTTGAAGTTTCATATTGCAGAAGAAGGATTGAATTAGTTATAGAAATTTAGTTGGTTAAAGTCGGTCATTTCTTTCCTTATTTATTTGCAATTTTGTGATATAGCCATTTTGGTGAAAAGTATCGCTAGTAAAAGAACTTTCAGCTTGCTAATAATGACAATTAAATGACTAGTCCCCTAGGGATACAACATAAGCAACATTAATTTTTCCTTTTGTGGTCTAACACAATGCATGCCTTGTTTCAAGTTTTTGGTAGCGAGACAATATGATTGTCATGGTTTAGAAGGTCACACGTGCATGAATATCAATCTAATCGGAGGCCTATTTTAGCAATCTTGCGAAACACCATTTTACTAAAATCGCTCGTAAATTTTGATATCTAAGTTAGCTTTTCTTCTATGCAATGAACTTTAAAGAAACGAATTTGCAAATTAAAGTGCATCAATACAAATTGGCAAACACCCCACGTTTTTCTGACTCACCCGGTAGTATTTGAAACAAATCAACCAAACTTTGACAATAGTAAGAAGGCCAAATAATTTCATTTCAAAGTTTCGGAAGGCAGCAATAATAATCAGAATCTAAAGATGTCTTGATTTCAAAATGCGTGAAAAATGTCACAAGATCCCTTATCAAATCAACCTAGCAGACAGTATTTCTTGCAATATTCCCAAAATCGTAGCCAAGGTTCACAAGCGAATAGTAATAAATTCAGCCGATTACACCCAAAAATAACTTAACTTAAAGGCTCTTGTTCAACCAGCAGCCTTTGCGCGTAGATTTCTATTGAGGCAGCCATTTTAGCAGACCACCAAAATCTTCATTTTCATAAAACAGGGCGAGCGGGGGGAGGGGGGGCTTTGATTGGATAAGAGCCTTTAATGGATTCCTTAAGATTTCATCATTCTTCAGCCCTCTTCCTTTATTTCGAATTTTGATCAGAAGATCAGAAAAATTGCTACTTTTAACCCTACCTTGTACAACTGTGCAACAGTTCTGAACATTCCCTTCCTCGTTCTTGCACCAAATGGTGTATCGTTGCCTTCTGTGACATTCAAGCCAACGATGTTGTCCTGGTCTTTCCACAGTCCACCGATGAAAGTGTCAGTTGAGCCTGACATCAAGCCGACGATGTTGTCGTTCAGAGGGTCCATGTTTTTCATTAGCCATTGGGTTGCTGAATAATCGACCTTGCAAAAGAATAAAGATAGTTAACATCATCTGATGAGGGGGAGAAAGCACATCCCCATCATAAATAAAGAGTGCTGTGGTAGATGCTTATTCCCAATTGACTCTAGAGTTCATCCACAAAACTGGTCGATTTGAGTAAGGTCGTTCCCAACTATAGATGTACACCATGTAGCCACAATGTCCCCGTCCGTAAATTGTCTCTTTCATTTAAAAAGTCTGTTGCATATTAGATGGCAGGTGGTATTTACATATAAAAGAAATTTTAAAATAAATTTTTTCCACTGCACTGGTTACTTTTTTTACCATTATTTTGATCTGACATCTATTATGAAACAGATTTAGGTACTAGATCGTTCTTATTTCTGTCTTGTGTTGTTTAGATGTGTAGTTTCAGTAGTTTTTCTTTTTTATCTCTATGCGATTGCCTCAGGGTAGACACAGCCTTTTGCTCCCCGGGGATAGTCGTCCTAGTAGTATTGTAGAGTAATTCTTGTAAGTAGTGTAGGTCGTAATGCTTAAAATAGACGACAATCGGTGGCTTTAAGATTGATAGGGACATTTCCAAGCCTTGAGGAAGATTGGCCCAAGGAAAAACGCCCAAACGTAGAACCCACTTGATTCAAGCTGAGCCGCCCCTCCTGCAACGATGGAATATCTTCGCGAGAGGATTTTGCCGCCAGCTGGAAATTAGGCTCATATGCTATCTTAAATATCTCGTATCGTTTCGTGATATTCTTCCCAAACATGTTTTGTGCAATTTTACAATCATAGACTTGCCCCAAGTCTATTTCCTGAAGTCCGTCTGACCGATCCCTTTCCCATCGTTCTTGGATCTACCATTCCAAAATTCCGTAAATTTTCTTTACGGAATGTTGGAATGGCGGATCCAGGAACTATGGGAAAGGGCTCGGTCGGACGACTTCAGGAAATAGACTCAGGGCAAGTCTATTAAAGGATATTTCCTGTTAGTTGGTACATGACAGGGGCAAATATTCTTCCACAAGATACTAATTTTCCCCCAAATTTTGTTTTGTATTTCTTCACCATAATCGTTCCCTAATATCTTCTCACAGCCAAACGTTTGTGAGGGCAGTTCAAGACTTGATAATTCTTCCCTAAATTGTCCCTGAAAAATATAGTTTCTCCACAATAAAATGTTGGGGAATTTGGAATAATATTTACCCCTGGTACATGATCCTTAAAAAGCAGGGCGATTCTGCAGATGACTTGATATCGAGACTAAGCAATAGCTAGGCTAGATTCATTACATAAGTCTCAGTATCGCTCATTGAATTGGATGATTATCGCTCAAACAGATTAAAAATATTGAACGAATACAAGGAATCACGTCGTAAGTCTATAGCTAGGCATCTATTAAGTAACATTTATGCAAAATATTGAGCAAGCCTCGAATCTTGAATGAAATGGAAATACTCATCAAGTACAAAATATTGAGACTCGACTGCCTCAATTTTGCATACATCATCCCCCCTGGTAAGGCATGATGATGGCCTCGCAGGGTCTACTGAGTATGCAGTACTATACTAACTCTTTTTACTCCTAGAAAGCAAAGCATTGACACTAGGAAAAGTCAAGGGCATTGCTACTTCTGAAAACAGATAGATATTCTCCAGGTAAGAACTCATGCTAATTACCTGTCCAGCATAATGGATGACAAGGAAATCGGCAGTTGCTCTGAAATCAGGTTTCAGATATTTTGGATGCTTGCTATGCTCTTTGTGCAGTTTGTCGACGTATGTTTTGTCTGTTGCTTTTGGGAACCAACATTCCTCGTCCAACAATGCCAAGATACCCATTGGCTTCTCAATCAAGTCAATCGTCGGTTGCAAGTCCAATCCAAAATCGATGAATTTCCATTCAATGCCTTCTTTCTGATACTCTTCCTGCAAGGCAAAATACCATATTGCAATCAGTTTTTAAAATTGCCTTTCATCCTAGTTCAAATTTCAGCACATTCCAATATGGTTATTTTCGTGAAGATTTTAGGCTTGCAAGTACCTATCAAACTACAAAGGGGAAACGGACCTAGAGAAAATAGATAATTAGTTCATAAAACGTGAATCTCATCTAGGCGGTGGCAAGAAAAACACCTTCAGTACGAATTCAGCTAAACGGCAAAGGTGAAGGTGAAGTTGCAGTTTTTAGCGCCAAGCGCTGGGATCGCAGAAGTAGAGAAGACCTAATCGAGTCTACGACCCCTTGTCATGACGCTAAAATGGTGGGGTTCGTACTGGGCTCAAACTGTCCGCCTGACTGTTCTGGCTGCAAAATCAGAGGATTACAGATTACACCACTGAGCCACAACACCTTTATTTAGCAGTCATAACAGTTGGTTCCAAAAAAAATGGGGAAGCTTTCTAACATATTTTCAATCGTGTAACAGCGCTTCAAAACATTTGTTGTTTCGTGAAACTTCCTCGATATTTGACGCCTTTACATCAAAGAATCTTCCTTCCAAATTTACATATTGCACGAAAAGCAACTTCATGAGAGTGCTATGTAAGGCATTCATTTCCCTCTTGCAAAAGATGGCATAGCCTGGGCACCCCGTTAATGAAATACGCAAAGTTGTAAGGCTAGGGTGCTATGCAAGGCATTCATTTCCCTCTTGCAAAAGATAATATAGCATTAGCACCCCGTTATTGAAATAAAAAAAGTTGTAAGGCAAGGTACTGAGATCACTTACCTGTTCCAGGATGAACATGGTGTGGTTGAAGAGCTGCTGCAATTTCTCATTTGTGTAATTGATGCAAAGTTGCTCGAAAGAATTCAACTGAAAAGAAAACGATAATATAATATAATAAATAAAACAGTCCAGGCTTAACGTAATATGAGTTTCTCACTGAATCAGAAAAGGATCAAAGTTTCTTTACCAATACGAAGAAATATTTCTTGATTAAACTTTTGACCAAGGTCCTAATCACATGATTGTTTATTTGATCGTATAGAGGATAAGTTCATATGTGAAATCGAGAATATTATAGATGAAACAACTTGAGTTAAATGAAGATGATATTCTTTTCAAAACGTTAGGAGCGTGAAAAATAAAAGATCATACCTGGAAGATCTCAAAACCAGCAATATCCAGGATTCCAATGAAGGAAGCTCCTTCTCTCTTTGATCTGTCCAAACTTTTGTTGATTCTTGCCACGAGCCATTTGAAGAGTCTTTCGTATGTGGCTTTTGACAATGCTTCCACGGCAAATTCAACCTAGAAGGATGAGAAAAATGAACTTATAATTTCATGTCTTTGGTGAAACGTAAAAAATCATCTCTTCACTTAAGAGAATTCAATCTCCTTAAGCAAGTTTTCAAGGCTTTGAACACAATTTTACTTACTCGGTATGTAGTACCAATTACCTCTAAATTGATACCCAAGGAGTACTAATAATGCCAAATTATCTTACCTGAGCTTTTGTCTGTGCTTTCTGTGTGAATTCTCTTCCGACTTTCACCCTTGGTTTCAGCAATGCCTTTGTGAAGTCAACGGTGTTCATGCCGAGCAAATGACAGATCTTTTGAGCAACTGCAAGAGAGCATCAACATTTAATAATTTGTGGATCTTTGTTTTGGCTCTTGATGATAATTTACCTATTTTTGCTAATTTTTCCACTTAAAGTTGGCTAAAAACAATAGCTAGGTAGTGCTAATTAAGGCTAACTATTTACAAAAGTACGTGCATTATATAAAGAAGAAATATAATTAACAATAAAAAACCTAAACCAGAATAAAATTTTATTTAATCTGCAGTTGCAAGCTTGGCATTTATGAGTATCTTTTGAAAGTCCGAAGAGTCCGAATCTTTTAATTCCACAGCAGGTAATGTCTCCCATACTTTTCTTGCCCATAAATCTTTTTTTTTATTTATATAAATTCTCCTAAAATTTACAATTTACTAACAAACAATAACATTACAGAACGACACCACAGGGAGCTATGCCAAGATACCCATTGGCTTCTCAATCAAGTCAATCGTCGGTTGCAAGTCCAATCCAAAATCGATGAATTTCCATTCAATGCCTTCTTTCTGATACTCTTCCTGCAAGGCAAAATACCATATTGCAATCAGTTTTTAAAATTGCCTTTCATCCTAGTTCAAATTTCAGCACATTCCAATATGGTTATTTTCGTGAAGATTTTAGGCTTGCCAGTACCTATCAAACTACAAAGGGGAAACGGACCTAGAGAAAATAGATAATTAGTTCACAAAACGTGAATCTCATCTAGGCGGTGGCAAGAAAAACGCCTTCAGTACGAATTCAGCTAAACGGCAAAGGTGAAGGTGAAGTTGCGGTTTTTAGCGCCAAGCGCTGGGATCGCAGAAGTAGAGAAGACCTAATCGAGTCCACGACCCCTTGTCATGACGCTAAAATGGTGGGGTTCGTACTGGGCTCAAACTGTCCGCCTGACTGTTCTGGCTGCAAAATCAGAGGATTACAGATTACACCACTGCGCCACAACACCTTTATTTAGCAGTCATAACAGTTGGTTTAAAAAAAAATGGGGAAGCTTTCTAACATATTTTATCGTGTAACAGTGCTTCAAAACATTTGTTGTTTCGTGAAACTTTCTCGATTTTTAACGCCTTTACACCAAAGAATCTTCATTCCAAATTTACATATTGCACGAAAAGCAACTTCATGAGAGTGCTGTGTAAGGCATTCATTTCCCTCTTGCAAAAGATGGCATAGCCTGTGCACCCCGTTAATGAAATACGCAAAGTTGTAAGGCTAGGGTGCTATGTAAGGCATTCACTTCCCTCTTGCAAAAGATGATATAGCATTGGCACCCCGTTACTTAAATACGCAAAGTTGTAAGTCAAGGTACTGAGATCACTTACCTGTTCCAGAATGAACATGGTGTGATTGAAGAGCTGTTGCAATTTCTCATTTGTGTAATTGATGCAAAGTTGCTCGAAAGAATTCAACTGAAAAGAAAACGATGATATAATAAATACAACAGTTTAGGCTTAACGTAATATGAGTTTCTGACTGAATCAGAAAAGGATAAAAGTTTCTTTATCGATACGAAGAAACATTTCTTGATTAAACTTTTGACCAAGGTCCTAATCACATGATTGTTTATTTGATCTTATAGAGGATAAGTTCATATGCGAAACCGAGAACAGTTACTTAGGGCCATTCTCTCGATATTCTTAAGTCAGCATATTTTTAATTTAGTAAATAGAACTTATCATTGTAACTTTTTATCATAATTTACTTTATTATACAACTGGATGGATGTCGTGGTTAAATAACATTAAATGAAATGAAACAAGAATATTAGATCAAACAACTTGAGTTGAATGAAGATGATATTCTTTTCAAAACGTTAGGAGCATGAAAAGTAAAAGATCATACCTGGAAGATCTCAAAACCAGCAATATCCAGGATTCCAATGAAGGAAGCTCCTTCTCTCTTTGATCTGTCCAAACTTTTGTTGATTCGTGCCACGAGCCATTTGAAGAGTCTTTCGTATGTGGCTTTTGACAATGCTTCCACGGCAAATTCAACCTAGAAGGATGAGAAAAATGAGCTTATAATTTAACGTCTTTGGTGAAACGGAAGAAATCATCTATTCACTTAAGAGAATTCGATCTCCTTAAGCAAGTTTTCAAGGCCTTAAAAAAATTTTACTTACTCGGTATACAGCACAAGCACCAATTACCTCCAAAATGATACCCAAAGGAGTACTAATAATGCCAAATAATCTATACCTGAGCTTTTGTCTGTGCTTTCTGTGTGAATTCTCTTCCGACTTTCACCCTTGGTTTCAGCAATGCCTTTGTGAAGTCAACGGTGTTCATACCGAGCAAATGACAGATCTTTTGAGCAACTGCAAGAGAGCATCAACATTTAATAATTTGTGGATCTTTGTTTTGGCTCTTGATGATAATTTACCTATTTTTACTAATTTTCCACTTAAAGTTGGCTAAAAACAATAGCCAGGTAGTGCTAATTAAGGCTAACTATTTACAAAAGTACGTGCATTATATAAAGAAGAAATATAATTAACAATAAAAAACCTAAACCAGAATAAAATTTTACATAATCTGCAGTTGCAAGCTTGGCATTTATGAGTATTAACAAGTCTTTTGAAAGTCCGAAGAGTCCGAATCTTTTAATTCCACAGCAGGTAATGTCTCCCATAATTTTTTTGCCCATAAATCTGATCAATCCCAAGGCAATTTGTTTTCATTTTGGCAGCTGTAGTTTCAAATCCACAATATAGTGAATCATTAGGCACAGCATGGGCACACAATGTCTTGAGCGATGGGGACTCTGGGGGGTGGAGTAGTGGCGGCAGCGATTGTTGTGGTCATTGTTCTCTCTTTAGGGTTTCTGTTGCTCAGCATTGTTGTCTATGCTGGCCTGACCTCCAATGTAAAACAGGCTCCAGTATTTATCAGTATTTAATCGTTGATGTGTAGTTTTTCGTAGTTGTATCATTTAGTTGTAACTTCAGTTGCATGCTTTATGTAATGGCCATGGGGTTGTCATTGTCTTTTGCTCCCTTTGGTATCGTCTCTGTAGTGTTGTATAGTTGTAAAGTAATTAGAAAGTATAGTAGTTGTATCATGTATTGTAACATTTTAGATGAATATAAAAAAATTAAAAAATTAAAAAAGCTGTAGTTTACTAGCACACTTTTTAGAATGTAAGGCATCTCTCTTTCTTCGAAAATTAGCTTCATGAAGCTAGGATCTTGTTTGTAAATTCCTACCATGAGCAACTGTAATCCGGCCATTGTTGCTCCAGAGCCTGGTCAGCACAGGTTGAAATGAATTTCAAACTTCGGGGCAACCAGTTCAAAATATTCCACTGCTTAAATAGGCCAGATGCTATATACTGCGTTCATTAGTGGACGTTTAGAGGAGCAATGGGGCATCATCGTCCGCCATATGTGGGTGCAAAATGACTCATTTGGCAATAACTGCGTAACAAATAATTTAATTGAAACAACCGCTTCGTTCCCCAATATTTAGCAACGTGTCCATCACTTTTTGTGTTGACATTTTACCATAAAAGCATCATCACATTTGTTACGATATTTTTGAAAAGTCACAGAAAAGACATCAATTAAAGTTATCAGAATGCTCAGTTTGATCGAGGTTGTAATACAATTCCCTCAAAAACATATTCAAAGACCGAGACTCACCTTCATTATTGGGTAGTGTTGCTTGATCTGAGTTTCGTTCTTGTTTGAAGACCAAGTTTCCAAAGAGCAGGACAGCAGAGATGATTTTGAAAATTGCTACGAGGAAAGATGGATGCAAATATAAAATAAAGTAGGCACTATATCGTAATACAGATCTGAATTGTAATAAGATTATTTGCTAATTTTCAAATACATTAAAGACTCTTATCCAACCATGGTCCTTTGCGTGCCCTGTTTTGTGAAAATGAAGTTTTTTGTGGTCTACGAAAATGGCTTCCACAATAGAAATGTACGCGCAAATGCTGCTGGTTGAATAAATAGCCTTTAAATTTGTAAACTAGCCTTTATATTTTACGTAGAACTGTAAACATAACTCACCATTCAATTCTTCTTGGGTGATGCCCATGTCTCTCAAAGCTTCCTGTGGGAAACAACGAGCTGACAATAATTATAAGATTAACTTACTATTATGGAATCAACAGCAAAAGCTGGTGGAACTTTACTTGTGTTTATTAGCCGAACACGATTGCGTATAACCTTGGCAGTTGTAATTGTCCATAACATTACATCGTCATTGTCCCATTTGACCTCGAAATCACTAAAAAAGAGTTCCCACAACGGGCAAATTCCAAAAAACGTCATAACACTGGTTGGCACATTTTCTGCTTTCCGAGCCCGCAGTATCAAGCCATTTGGAATTGAAATTTAGCAAAATATAAAGAAACAACATTTAAAAAACCAATTTAAAAACAGTGTAACTTACGAGTGTGTTCTTGAATTCTTGCTTCTCATCCATGTTTGGTACATGAACATTGCCAAATGACATGAAGTTGTATTGTTTTGGGTCCAACAACAAAAATTGCTCTACAAAATAATGCATCAAATATAAACAATAGAAAATACTGACCCCTAAGGCGTTAGAATACACTCGGTGTGACCAAACATTTGACTTCGCTAAATAGTTCTAAATATTTGACTTCGCTAAATCTTTACGATGATGAAAGGTTTACAGAAAAATGAAAACAAAGCGATTCTAGAGTTTACATTAACGTATATTCAAACAACCGAGTGTCTCCTATGAACAATTTTATATTTCTATCCGAGGGGTCAATCACTCCCTCAAAAAGCGTACGAGATTTCCATGAGAACAAAAGGATTTCTGGTGGATTTCAGAGATTTCTCGAGAAAACAAAAGGATTTCCACAGAAAGTGTACGAGATTTCTAGACAGTATGATTTGCCCCTCCTTTCTATCAAATATCGATCTTCCTTCTCAAGCTATATTCTTGTTGTTGTTGTTTATTTTTGTAACCTTCAACTTCACTTTTGTTCTATGTTTTATGTAAGGCAGCAGAGTAAGCATGCTCTCTGTTGGTATTGTTATTGTAATAATTGTTTGTCCTTGTAATATTTTATCGATGAATATAAAAAAAACTTTGCTAAATCTAGCTTATCCACTTCATAAGAACAAACAACTTAAAGAGCAACTTTTTACCTACATACAAAGGAACAAATTTACTTACTTTTCACTTCAGCACTTGCGCCATTGAGAAGTTGATAAAAGAAATGGAAGATTCGTTCATCTTTGTTTTGACGAACAACACGGGCTTTCTCCAACAAATCTATTTATGGAATTAAGGCCAAAAACATTGAGAGGAAAAAGTACACAGCAATCTCTAATGGTAGACTTATAATCTTAACTGTACGCTGAGGAGGACAGGCAAGCCAAATGTTTGGCTGAGTCACCAATCAGACATCAACATTTATCGAAGCATGCTCTTGATTAGCAAATTGATAAAAGGCCATACAAAGACAGATGGATGTTGGTTTTGCAGCTTCGAGTAAACTTTCCGGAGCAAATTCGCCTGTACAAAGAAGATCCACCTCAACTGTATCAAATTGTTAGATCAAAGAAGATTCTTGTCAGTATCATATACCAGTTAGTCATTTGTGTTTGAATCCCGAAAGCCTACAGGGTGAGTAAAAAAGTCACCAAATTCCAAAATTCAATCAACCTCATGGACGTAGCAGTAAAATTTTCTCATTGGCTTGCTTTCTGGCGAATTCGCAGACTGTACTGTAAGCTAAAAAGCATAGGTTCCAAATCTTTAAATCGGCATAAAAAGGTCGGTGTAAAACACTGTGACCTATTTCTTTGAATTGAATGGCTTGAAAGAAACTTTAGCTAGTTTGCTATAATTCTACCGCTGGACTTTCCATAAATCTGCAATATTTTCGAAATTACAGCCTATTTTATATTTCAACTCATTTGAGGATGTGACGTCATCAAATTTCTAAATCATAAACCATGAGACAGAAAGACTTTTGCTTGATACTATATTGTAGACATTCATAAACTATGTTCTTCTTGAAATTATTTCTCTGTTTCCTCAAAAAGTTTGGAAATTACGATGGTTTTAAGATTTTTTCAAAAATTTTCTTGAATTCTTAAAAAAGAAGAAAAACACTGTAATTCTGAAATTATTGAATATTTCTGAAAAGTCCAACGGTAGAATTATAGCAAAGTAGCTAAAGTTTCTTTCAAGCCATTCCATTCCAAGAAATAGGTCACATAACTTTACATCGACCTTTTTAAAGATTTGGAACCTACAGTATGCTGGTTAAAAAGCCTTGCTTTACATTTAAAAGACTGCTATGTAAGGATACAAGTGTCGATGGAAGCTCCAGCAATGAATCCAGAATTATCAAAATTGATTCTGATGAACTTCCCCTGGAACGGAAAGAAACAAAATCTTGATGAGATATGTTTGTTTTGTAAAACCAAGCACCATCACATAAATCAACAAACGAGCTGAACGAAGTTTAACTTTCAAATTGGCTGTTATACAAGGCCTGAGGCGAGGAATATTTTGGCACAGCTGGTAGAACACAATAATAAACTAAGGCAACTGCAAATATAGTAAAATTTTAGTTTACGAAAGAAGTTGTATGCTTACAAAACGAGAAGAGTTGTCATTCTTCACTGTTTTGGCATTTCCAAAAGCTTCCATGATTGGATTAGCTTGCAGCAACTGAACTTCAAGTTTCACCTGAAAAAAAGATGTATTGAAGTTTACCGAAGAAACCAGAAACATAAAAGACTGAGATGATGTCCTTAGCACGTTGAATGACATACAGGCTGTTCATGTGTTTCACGTCGGAAGGTTCGCAGTGGACACTGTTCTCTACTCCCCTTTTTGAGCTGTCCTTCAGATCACAAAAATGGGTTCAGTTCAGTTCATATAATTTTAAATTCCACTACATACAATTTAAGATTTTCATGGGAGATTGAGGTCAATCTATGTCCTTCCCATGGCTTGGCCATTCCTCCAAATCTTGTAGTAATCCTAGCCCCTTGAATAAGTATGCCCCCCCCCCAGTATTAGCAACAAGTCGGTGAAAAAAATATTTGGAAATCTTCAATTCCCTTCCGTACAATTATATTTTTGTGACGAATGCTAAAAATAACAAAAAAGGGATCAAATCTGCGGTTCCTATTGCCCTCGTTATTAATTCTATTGTTCAAGATTCAGTGCCTCGAGGATGCATAAAAAGCGTATTTTCAGTGTGATTTCTGATTTAAATCTGGGGTATTCCATTTATATAACTGAATTGTTTCGAAAGAATAAACATGAAAATGTCATACATCACCAGCTTTGTCTTTCTGTTCCTTTGAATTGTGTCTTCCAGCAATGTTTGCTAGGTACTGGATGACTTTCTTTGTGTTCTCAGTTTTTCCAGCACCTGACTCACCCCTAACAGAAAATTGCCAGAGTTATTCTAACTTTAANCCTAGTTTTTCGATTGAAAAGCTGGGGTTTTCGGCGAAAAAGTGGGTTTATCAAGGAATCACGTCGTAAGTCTAGGTTTATCACCGAAAAACCCACTTTTTCGGTCGAAAAACCTGGTTTCTCGCCGAAAAAGTAGGTTTTTCGTCGAAAAAGTGGGTTTTTCAACCGATAAAGGGGGTTTTTCGGTGATAAACCGAAAAAAGTTTTACGATCGAAAAAGTGGGCATATAAAATTTGTGAAACCCTTCCACTTACTGACATTGCAAGAACGGGGGGCACTTTCCGTAGATGACGTAATTTTGAAAAGCTGTGGTTTCTAAACATTTATGATTGCGAAACAAATGTACTGTAATTTATTTGTATTCTGGATTATTCAATCATTTGAGTTGAAAAGAATATAAATTCGAAATATTCCAATATTGCAAAAGTGCTTTAATCGACCTGTTTGTAATATGTTGCATACACCCAGCTTTGGAAAACCACGTTCTTCTCAAAGAAAAAGTGGGTTTTTCATCGAGTGGGTTTCTCGAAAAAGTGGGTTATTTCGAAAAACCTACTTTTTCAAGTGAGAAACCCACTTTTTCGCCGAAAAACCTGCTTTATCGGTTGAAAACCCTACTTTTTCGACGAAAAACCGGCTTTATCGGTTGAAAAACACACTTTTTCAGCGATAAACCCAGTTTTTCGCTTGAAAAACCAACTTTATCAGGGAGGAGCTTTGAAAAAGCGGGTTTTCAGCGAAAAAGTAGGTTTTTCAACCGATAAAGTGGGTTTTTCAGAAAAAACCTACTTTTTCAAGTGAAAATCCAAGTTTTTCAAGTGAGAAACCAAGTTTCTCGCCGAAAAACCCACTTTATCGATCGAAAAACTAGGTTTATCACCGAAAAACCCACTTTATCGGTTGAAAAACCTACTTTTTCAGTGATAAACCTAGTTTTTCGATTGATAAAGTGGGTTTTTCGGCGAGAAACTAGGTTTTTCGAATTCTTGTGCATTTCGCTTGCCATACACACCCCCAACTTTTAGTTTGCCGGAAAATTTATCGGCAAAGTTGATCACTTTGTATTACTGTTTAAGAACTACCCCAAGGAAAGCCCATTTTTCAGAAATTGAGGGTCTGCACCCTCCAATAGTTTTCTTTAGCTTCTCTTCTGTGTTAAAAAATGTATTTTAAAAACTCCTTGGGCTTCCGTTAAGATTTAAAAATTAACCTGATTCAAATGAGCCAATTGGGAGAAGAAACAATCCAGTGTAAGTCGGTTCCGATTTAATAAAGAACAACAACAGTGAAATCTATGAATTTCTCACCAACCTATTTAGCCCCCACCTTACCCTGTTCGATACAAATTCCAACCCCTGACTGAAGACCCTAAGGTTTCAAGTTGGCAAAACATGATGATCATGGAGGCTTGACATAGTGAATGATCTTAGGATCCTATTCCATACGCCTTGTTAAATAACATACTTGAACATTAGAAGTCGGTTGTTCTAATCAGCAAGTGGTTGAGATGGCTTAGTGCAGGAACGACCTTTTCAAAGGACAAGCGAGACATGAAACTTTGTGGCGTGACCTCAAACCCATCACAGAAAAGACGAAAATTAACGCCGAAATTCTCATCATAGCTCTGTGGAAAAGATGAGATCTTAATTAAAATCTGTTTAGATGGAAAGAAATCTAGGATTCTGTCTATTTGCTAGTCTGTAAAAATTGTCACTGGGGTCTTAAGGGTAATTAGAAACTTTAAGGGGACTGGAATTCTCATTATTGATCAAGCTGTGTCGAAATGAAGAGACAGAAAGATTGCAATCAAAATCTCGTTGGGAAGGAAAGAAGTCTTTGAATGGTACAGGAAATTGACAATCGCGTTATCTAGCACAGGACATTTTCGCTCCACACTTACAAGCTGCTCTACTTCAGGGGTGTCCTTTTTATTCTGCTCCCCAAAGTTTTCTGTTGTATTTTGGGACTCCTTAGATGTTGTTTGATTTCCTATACTGAATGAAACGTTTTTTTTGATACATTTTTCCAGTACTCGAGTTTCTTAAGTTTTGGTGATCTGACAGTTTAGTTTCTGATAAAGACGTTTTTTTTTTAAATACGTGTACTGTAGGGAGTCATATTAGACATTCTAGTATGGAGTTAATTCCCTTTGAAAATTCTTATGCAATCCTCAAATTGGCACAGATCCCTCACTGAAGGAAAGATCACAGACTAGATCAATTGAGTTTACGATCCTTAAATGATACAAAAATCAATTAACATTATCAGAAACCAGCAATCCAATGTGGCTTCCTGAACCCAATCTGAATAGAACGCACAAGATATTTGGCAAGCCAGATGATTTTCTTGAAACAAAAGCTTCCTAAGTGGTGAACCAAATCGCGTCACTTTGGTTAAACTTACGTAAGTCTACACTAAATCTAGTTTTGATCAAGCTAAAGCGAAAAGTTAAAGGAAGTGTCCATAGTTTTGAAAATCTGAATCTAAATCGTCACTTTGGTTAAACTTACGTAAGTCTACACTAAATCTAGTTTTGATCAAGCTAAAGCGAAAAGTTAAAGGAGGTGTCCATAGTTTTGAAAATCTGAATCTATATGAAGACTTCTAGTTTTAAGTGGCAAAATATTGGGAGAAGATTTCAAGGTTTAATGATTTTTAGCGCGTGTTTGATTGGTACCAATTCTGAAACGATAGACTTGGTAGACTCCGAATTTGTGCTTGATTGACTCCGAAATTCTCAAAACGGTAGGTTTTGTAGGTTTTGAAGGCCTTCTGGACCTTCTGCTCCAAAATGCAGAAGGTTTGGCAGACTTTGGAGAGATCCTCGTTTTTCATTAGCAAACCCTGGTGGTGAATCCAAAACCTACCATTTCAAGATTTTTGTGTTTGATTGGGAAATATGTCTCCGTCTCTGCGAAGTCTACTGTTTTCAGAATTTGGTAGGTTTTGAACTACCAATCAAACACACCCTTGAAAAAGAAACTTGGATCAGCCCATGGTACTAACAATTCCTTAAATTTGAAGGAGAAATCCCACGTTTTAGTACCAAGTTTCTGAAGTTTTTTTTATTTTCTGGATGAAAGAACAATTCTGTGGGACCTACGACTGCTATAGATACATTTCCTCACATGTAAAACAACATTTGGCAAGAAATGAAGTTCTGTTAAACTCAAAACATACAATCATATTGAATATTACTCAATAATAAAGCCTCAATGACATCTTTGCCATTATAAGCTTTGAATTTAGCTTGTAACATTTTCTTACTGCTTCTCAAACGTAGTGTAATAAAGAGTTTCTTACATTTTATCTTATAAACCAATTTCTTACATAAAAATGTCTATGACATTTCGCCAAGATTTCCTCATAAAGGGGCTGTACAAGATTTTAGTAAACAAAGAGCGTGTGTTATCGAATTTCTTCACCGGCAGTGGGCTTTCATATGTTTAGGCTAACACATCTAAAACTTGTAGCTTAGAATCCAGCTGTATCTCCAAAATCGTCGATGGTATGAAAAATCTGATTGCACAGGCAAATTTTATGGAGTTCAAAATTATAGAAAATATTTTCATTTGCAATGTATCTGCTGCTATTTGCCTGCATAAGGGAGAGAAAGTCATGGATTTTTTAAGTTGCCAAAGAAGAATTAGGAAACTGTAGTACTACGGACTACTCCAAAAGTCTTATCGGGAAAATGCTTAGCATAGAAATCTTGATAATGTCAATATCACTGACTGGAGACCCTAAGCATATGTGGTCACTAGCGAAATGCTTGGGAAAATATTTCTAAATATGGTAACTAAAAATTCTGATATCCTTTCAATTAGCTTCCTGCCTTGCCCAAAGCTTTCTGGCAACTGAAACATTAAAGGTCCAAATTCCTCAAATGACCTCATCCAATAAACATACTGTAAATCTACCTTGTGGTCAGAAATAACAAACTTATCCAGATTTAATACTTATGTTGTCTAGGTCATTGTACTATATCCTAATTGGATGCCATTCTAAAAATTAAGACCTACAATCTGAGAAGTTAGATGAACAGAAATAATGGATTAATTCCAGGAAAGGAGTAAGGACTTAAGGAAATATTCCTTCCATGTTTAGCAAATCATCCTAAGGTGTTGTCAGATTCCTAAAACCACTAACCTCATGTTAAATTGAGTAACCACATAGACTTTGACTAGTCCTTAGAAAGTTTTCCAGACACAGATAAAGCACTATCACCCTTTCTCTGAGATAACCTATATTTAGGAAAGTTTTTTTAAAATCATGATGTGATGTTCTTTCAGCTTTAGTTCTTGAAAATTTGCTGAAGATTGAATTTGCCTCTAAACCTGAAAATGTCCCTTTTAATTCATATCTGATGGCCTATTTAACACTGACGGTAATCTTACAGTAGATGTATGACCAACACCTTGATTTTCACTCCAACAATCTTAACCACCACCTCTTTTACCTTTGGGTGACCATTATGAGAATGAGGTCTATTTTTGACCTATTTCATGCTATCCCTGCCATCTTCACCACGAACAGGGTGTTCCTATTTTTCTTTTCATTTTTTGAATTTGATTAATGTAATTTAATTAAACCTAATTTTCATTTATTCCTTTATAAATCAAATATTTTTAACTAAGCCCATGTATATAAATTTACTTTTTGATGGTGACAATAAAGTTATTTGCTTGCACACTAGGACTCATCATATTGTGGCTCAAAATTGGAATTGGCTTTTCCGTTGCAATCTTGTTTTACAGCTATCAAAGTTGGTCACAGAAGTAATTATACACATGAAAAGTTTTGCTTATTAACTAAATGCTCGACAATCTTATTCTTGTTGAGGTGAAAGGTGGAGTGGAGTTGCGGTTTTTAGCGCCAAACGCTGGGATCACTAGGTTTGGCAGACTTTGGAGAGATCCTCGTTTTTCATTGGCAAACCCTGGTGGTGAATCCAAAACCTACCATTTCAAGATTGTTGTGTTTGATTGGGAAATATGTTTCCGTCTCTGCGAAGTCTACTGTTTTCAGAATTTGGTAGGTTTTGAATTACCAATCAAACACACCCTTGAAAAAGAAACTTGGATCAGCCCATGGTACTAACAATTCCTTAAATTTGAAGGAGAAATCCCACGTTTTAGTACCAAGTTTCTGAAGTTTTTTCTTATTTTCTGGATGAAAGAACAATTCTGTGGGATCTACGACTGCTATAGATACATTTCTTCACATGTAAAACAACATTTGGCAAGAAATGGAGTTCTATTGAACTCAAAAGATGCAATCATATTGAATATTACTCAAGAACAAGGGCTCAATGACATCTTTGCCATTCATTATAAGCTTTGAATCAAGCTTGTAACATTTTCTTACTGCTTCTCAAGCGTAGTATAATAAAGAGTTTCTTACGTTTTATCTTATAAACCAATTTCTTACATGAAAATGTCTATGAAATTTCGCCAAGATTTCCTCATAAAGGGGCTGTACAAGATTTTAGTAAACAAAGAGCGTGTGTTATCGAATTTCTTCACCGGCAGTGGGCTTTCATATGTTTAGGCTAACACATCTAAAACTTGTAGCTTAGAATCCAGCTGTATCTCCAAAATCGTTGATGGTATGAAAAATCTGATTGCACAGGCAAATTTTATGGAGTTCAAAATTATAGAAAATATTTTCATTTGCAATGTATCTGCTGCTATTTGCCTGCATTAGGGAGAGAAAGTCATGGATTTTTTAAGTTGCCAAAGAAGAATTAGGAAACTGTAGTAGTCTTATCGGGAAAAGCTTAGCATAGAAATCTTGAAAATGTCAACATCACTGACTGGAGACCCTAAGCATATGTGGTCACTAGCGAAATGCTTGGGAAAATATTTCTAAATATGGTAAGGATTGTTGAGTCTTGATTAAACACCTACAAATTCTGATATCCTTTCAATTAGCTTCCTGCCTTGCCCAAAGCTTTCTGGCAACTGAAACATTAAAGGTCCAAATTCCTCAAATGACCTCATCCAATAAACATACTGTAAATCTACCATGTGGTCAGAAATAACAAACTTATAGAGATTTAATACTTATGTTGTCTAGGTCGTTGTACTATATCCTAATTGGATGCCATTCTAAAAATTAAGACCTACAATCTGAGAAGTTAGCTGAACAGAAATAATGGATTAATTCCAGGAAAGGAGTAAGGACTTAAGGAAATATTCCTTCCATGTTTAGCAAATCATCCTAAGGTGTTGTCAGATTCCTAAAACCACTAACCTCATGCTAAATTGAGTTACCACATAGACTTTGACTAGTCCTTAGAAAGTTTTCCAGACACAGATACAGCACTATCACTCTTTCTCTGAGATAACCTATCTTTGTGAAAGTCTTTTTTAAATCAATGATGTGATGTTCTTTCAGATTTAGTTCTTGAAAATTTGCTAAAGATTGATTTTGCATCTAAACCTAAAAATGTCCCTTTTAATTTTTTAATTTTTTTAATTTTAATTCACATCTGATGGCCTATTTAACACCGAAGGTAATCTTACAGTAGATGTATGACCAACACCCTGATTTTCACTCCAACAATCTTAACCACCACCTCCTTTACCTTAGGGTGACCATTATGAGAACGAGGTCTATTTTTGACCTATTTCATGCTATCCCTGCCATCTTCACCACGCACAGGGGTGTTCCTATTTTTCTTTTCATTTTTTGAATTTGATTAATGTAATTTAATGAAACCTAATTTTCATTTATTCCTTTATAAATCAAATATTTTTAACTAAGCCCATGTATATAAATTTACTTTTTGATGGTGACAATAAAGTTATTTGCTTGCACACTAGGACTCATCATATTGTGGCTCAAAATTGGAATTGGCTTTTCCGTTGCAATCTTGTTTTACAGCTATCAAAGTTGGTCACAGAAGTAATTATACACATGAAAAGTTTTGCTCAATAACTAAATGCTCGACAATCTCATTCTTGTTGAGGTGAAAGGTGGAGTGGAGTTGAGGTTTTTAGTGCCAAACGCTGGGATCACNGGCAGCGTCAGAAACTATGCAGTACAATATAATTGAAAAAGTTTTTAATCAACTTACGTGCACAAGATGGATTGGTTCTCCCGATCTGTAAAACAATAATAAAGGTATTATTTAATCACAGAACTAAAAGAAGGTTTTTTCAAACTGGAAAAATTCTTTAAGATATATATTTTTACCTTAAAAGTTAACAAAGTTAGCTAAATACACCAGGTAATAGTTATTACCTGATTGAAGTTTCAAAAACAAGGCAGTGCAGGAATCCCACCACTCCCATTGGCTAATTACAAATTTCCCACAGTTTTACATAGCCTTGTATAACACAATAAATGGATACATTCCTATTCTAACAGCAACCAGGCCTACTTTATAAGATTGATAAAAGAGAACAATGGTTGAACAATGTGAATAAATGAGCTTTGATGGAGAAATCATTGCTTAAAGCACACGAGTCCAAATCTGAAGCTATCAGGTACTAAAACTCATACCAACCAGTTTTGCTATTTTACAGGAAAAATTATTTTGGATTGTATATTTTTATGTACAATGCAAAACCAATTAGCATGTGCACAAAGCAAAACTGTGTAACTAACTTTGAAAGAAATCTACCAATCTTGAGATAAATGTTCAAAAATATCTTTTCAAAAGCATAACAAAAATTATCTGTTGCTGATAAACAGGTTGGATTGCACGTTTCTCATTTATGTGTCATCTCTTTTTGCTGCCATGGAATATCATAATTTTTAATCATTGTTATCAAAGATCAATCTAATCTAATGTTGAAAGATTTTCAGAGAGTTTTTGTCTCAAGATTTTAAGATGTTGTCCTTTGTGTCCCAACTGGTACTTGGGAGACGTTTTGCTTTGCATTCTTAACAATGTGTCCTGGTTTTGACAAGTTTTTGCATGAGTCCTTGCGGAGCAGTGGTGGGTGGCTGTTGTTGTATAGTGAAGTAAAGGGCTCTTGTCTGCCGTTTCGAAGCAATCTTAATATTTCTTCCAACAGAAGACTTTTCAAAAATAATGATACCAACCTTGCAACATGTTTCTGTAAGCATTATCTGCAATGGCATACACATGAGGTGGCATTTCATGTCTCTTCTTTCCCTTGTATCTTTCAATGACATTTTCAGTGTAAATTGGTAGCCACTTGTATGGATTCACCACAACACAGAACAGGCCTGAGTAGGTCTAGAAAGAGAAGTATAATGTTAAGGGGGCTGGACATGATTAACTAGGTAATATCACAAATTCAATGAGAAATTCCTCTCTAATTGGCATGTGACACATAATTTCTTGAGCCTGCAGTGGCCTTTGGTATGTTCAGGCTAAACACATCTAAAACTTGTGGCCTAGAATCCAGCTTTATCTCTAAAATTGTTGATGGCATGAAAAATCTGATTGTACAGGCTAATTCTTCGGAGTTCAAACCAGTAGGAAATATCTTCATTTGCAATGTATCTGCTGCTATTTGCCTGCATTAGGGAGAGAAACTTGTGGACCACTGAAAATTACTAAGAACAAGAATCTCACATTGTAATTTCAAACTCGAACAAAAGCTTCAAATGTGACTGAAAAGTAAAACTTTGGTATGCTACATTTTCAGCACAAACTTTTTTGATGCAAAAATGTGTAAGTTCTTTCCAATTGCTAGGTTTTAACATTTCTTTGTTTCTCTTTCAAAATAATTAAACCCTCATGGCTCTTAAACTTGTTCTGACAATTTTAGAGTAGCTCAGGCAACTTTCTGTCCTTTGATTTCTTTGATCCTTCTGAGGTGAGAAATTTGAACTTGAAAAATGAACTCTAAACAGTGTTATTTCGAAAACTGTAAAATGTAAACAAACAACATTTGGCCAAACTTCAAAATCTTTTTTGGGGCTTTCTCTCAACTGATTTGGAAAATTGCTGTTCTACAATTACCCTCAGGGTGTGCTTAATAAAGAGGGTGTAACGTGAATTTGGCTTTCAAAACTTCATTTTTTACATATATTTCCTTATTTGACAATTCTGGATCACTGTGCCTGGGAATATAAATCCTAACAATTATCATCGAATATACTAGCAATGCAGAAGGCAGATATTCCGCATCTTCTCAAGAGCTTGGTTTTAAGTGCCTATCAATTCCAAGGTGCTTTTATCTGTCAAGCAGCTGGTTTTTTCCTTAGAAGGCCTGGAAGGCAGATGGGACTTGCTTTGCACCCCCATGATTTCCCTGAACTTACTGGTAAAATATTAGAACAACTTGGTGGCAATACAATATTCAAAAACAATCCAGCTAAACAAACAGAAAAATTGTCACAGTTGGCTCCATTCAGGATATCTAAACATTTGAACATGTGGCATAAACTGCTTTGAACACAGGTTGTTTTCTATTCAAAAAACAGTACGAAAACATTTTCACACTGCAAATCAATTAAGTTGGCTGTGTTGAAACCATCAACCAAAACAAACTGGGTGAACTATGCTTGATACCTGATCAGAGCCAAAGTTATAAAAATCGCCTTCTAGCAATTGAAGGATAAACAATGTTATGTTTTTGTTTACCAAATAAAGAAATTCACAGTTACAGAACACCAAACTACATGCCTACACCACAGGAATTAGAGTGTTGTCCTCAGAGGTCACATTTCTCTTGAAATTTTATATCCTGATAAAGTTTCCTGTGAACAGGAGTCTTTCCTGATACTTTGGTGGTCAAATGTCACCAACAAATTTGTCTTATAAATATTTGTAGAAGCTTACGATCCTTAGAACTACCTCAAATTTCTTGTCACTCCTGGTAGTTATGTTGATCAATAATGCAAAAACCATGCCTAGCTTAATTGTTACCAAATGACCCGCCCATTTATAAAAAAATATTCTCTCTGCTCTCCAGAAAGTTAACTATGAGCTAAATTCACATTTAAAGGGAATCTAAGCATATATAAGCCTTGGATAAAAATAGTCGTGCAAAGACAATGGGCCGTGACACGTGCCAAACCATATTTAGGTAAATGATCTACGTCAACAGGAAATACTGATATCTCATTGGCTAGAATTTGACCGCAAGTGGCTTGAGCCACTTTTATATGCTTACATTCCCTTTAAGGTGATTTTCTAGTTTGATGCGGGCAATGCAATGTCATGTGAATTTAGCTTTAGTCTCCTTCTTTCCAACTTGCACAGCAAGTGAGGGTACATGGGGGCTTCTTGGCTTTCAAAAGTTGCCTGCCTACAGACGTTTACAGTAGCTGCTACCCCTCTTTTTGAAAGTAAGTGGAGTTTTCAAAGCTATTTCGTATTTCTATAAATGTCTAGGTTTTTGTCAAGGAAATGCACCATTTGACGGATTGAACCTTACCTATTTTATGTCTTTTTGGACTGTTTTTATCTGAATGTAAATGTTTTATGATCATGATGATATTTTCACAGCTATGAACTTTGCAAAACTCTTTCCAAAACAAAACAAATTTTCATTTCAAATATCAATAACAGGAACTCCCTTCTTTTATTGTCCTGTACACCTAATTACCCTATATAGTCTTGTCATTAATTGTCACATCACCCAATGTAATGACAACTTTACAGTGAAGTAATATCAATAACAATATCAATCAATTTCAAAATATTTCCCCAAAAAATTTTCAAGGCATAAGATGACCCTGTGCTGTGGTATCACTCACTGGCAAATGAGAGATCAAGTTTGCACAATTAGGGGGCAGCTGAAATAGAAACTGAAGCTAAAAATATACAAGGAAGTGGAGATTTTTCCAGGTTCATTGATACAGAAAAAAGTTTTTTAAGATCAATATCAAAATTTACTAGAGAATATTACATGTGGGTTTTCACAGTGGGGTGTTTCCAGACAATAAACCCAGCGAGGTGGGAGAATATCAACTCTATTCCAACTTTTGACAATTTTTTGTTGGAGCCATGCTTCAGTAGTATTGGAAGCCCCCAAAAACTTTACTGCATTTTAAACAATGGGGGGTTCTTTAGAACAGTATGAGGGAAAAGGGAAGAGGTTATTTTTTGTATTGACGAGGACCCATCCTCAATAAACTCCCAAGGATCGTGCACTTCCTGTTCATGCGAGGCAAAACAATTTGACTTTAGGCCCAGTTCAAGGGTGTGAACACAGCTTCAAATTCGGTGTACGCATTTTATGAATTAAACAGCCATACCCGGATTATACTTACGTAGATCAAATTTGAGTAATATCGATCCCTAATATTATGAAGGACACTAGCTTCATTCAGGCAAGTCAAATCAGCCATATCTTCAACTTTCTGGAACTTGGGCGGATTCATTCTTTGGATATCATCCTTGTGGTAGGTTTGCCTTCTCCCTCCATCGATCTCGCAGACAACTTTGTCTCCTTTTTCTTCCTTGACACTGGCTGCCATAAAGCCATGTTCTTCGCTTGGTACCCATACCAATTTCTTTGATGCCCATTCTGCATGCACTACGGGGTCCCCAACTGACGTCCTGTCGACCTTCAGAAACTTGAAGTCTGGGTCTGCCTCCATCTTGTCCTGGCAAAAGTGCAATGGCCTAGGTAGAATAGGCCGTGTCTCTAATCTTGGTCTTCACCGGGAGTGAGTCACTACTGAGGTCTCTAAATCGTTCAGTTCGTCTATGAGCCCCCTCTGTTGCTTTGTAATCTTTATATCCGTCTTAAGCTTTGATCCAAGAAGCTTGTTAGCTGCGAAGCGAAGATGGTGGAAGTCCGATGCAAATGCAAATAAAATACGAACGCCTACATTTGAACCAAGCCCAGCAGAAAATGTCATTGGTTAACTCTAAATTATTCCCACCATGCACTTCGGAAGTAACACCCAGATATTTTGTGTACCGGGGGTAAACATTTTGAAATGTATATTATTGGACAATGATATTGTTTTCTATTTAGTTTGCGTCTTATAGTGTACACATATTTTTTATAAGAAACTAAGAATTTTAGCCAGTACAGAAAGTTTCTTGAGTACTCAAAGTTTTTGTGTGTTTCTTAAAAGTTCTATTCATGAATATTTCAAAACAAACTTTTTTGAAGCCTTTCCAATGTTCAGACATCACTCGAGTACCTTCCAAGTCATATGATACGGGAAATAAACGAAAATAAAGTAAAAACATGCCAAGAATTTCATTTTATTTTCATTAATGCAAAAACTGAGGATTATTTTTCGAAAATACTTTAGAGAGAACAAAACTTTGTGTTTTTTGGTAACCTCTGGAATATTGTTTCCTTGTTTGCAAAGTAAACAAGCAAATTTATCTGATAAGTGCACCATGCAGATTAATATATAATTCTACCAAATTAGAATGAGAGTTCTTTCAAGAAACTGCGAAGAAACTTTTGGTAATGAAATTTGAAAAGCTTACAAAAACATCGTAGGGTAGCACAATTTCTTAATTTTTAGAGAATGAGCTTACAGTTTCTTGTAAGCAATTTCTTATAAAAAATGACTGTATATGCAGCAGCTTTGCATCATTCATTGTTTCGTTGTATTTTGCATAGCAACCAAAGTCATTTTGAAGGTCATTTAAAACTATATTAAGAAGGTTTGCTCTCAAAATACGAACTGTGTGTTTGAAAAATAAGAAAGTGTGTTTGTTACGAAAGGTTTTTAAAATGGGTAAGAGCTGAATTGTCTTAAAATCAAAGATATTTGCTCATAAGAAACTCTTTTATTTTTTCGTAAATTGGCTTTAAAAAAGTTTCACAAAGGAGCAAGGAACAGAAAATCCTCTACAAATAAGAACAATTAGAATTCAAGAAAATTTTAAAAATATATGAGAAACTTTAGGAAATTTTCAGTACTAGGTCGAATTCTTAGTCTCTTATAAAAAAATTGTGTGCTGTATTTGAGTTTTATATCGTTCTTGTTTAAACGAGGCCAACATAACCAAAAACAAGTGGAACTTTGGCGGCATCTACACACAGAACTGCTGCTGCAAAGATGCAATCCTCTGGAAAATCGTCTTCTGTTCTTCTAATTCGGGCAATGTTGTGTTTTACAAATACAAACATATCGACAACTCGACCCCCGGCAACAAAATTGTGGTCTATTATTCTACGCCCCTCTTATTGAAACAGAGACCCGCAAAAGCGTAATCGAGGGACCACTAAGCTTTGAAGGACACGAAGCTTCTGACATTATCGAAAATCAAAGAAGAGCTTTCCTCAGAAAAATACTGATCTCTCTCGCCATTGTTTTGCTGCTTCAACATAAAAAAATTTCATAACATTACGATTTCAGTCTCGGAATGTAATCGATGGTTTGATATGAAGCCATACGAAGTCCTTATTTGGATTTGTCTCAGCTATCTTGATTTCCGCTTACGAATTTCCGTGTCTCCTTGAAACAAACTACGACTTTTGTTTGAAAAACATTGGCAATTCTCTTTGCACAGCTGGGGGCATGCTTGTGAAGATTTCGGCCTAAATACTTCTAACCACACAAAGGAAACGTTAATGTATCAAGGGTGATTATCGGGATTTTTTCAGGACACTATTTGTAACAAAACTAAAAATTTCTATTTATGGTAGTCTCAAATTTCAGGATCACAGAAAAGTTATATTCACATTTACAAATGGTAAACCAGATCAGCGGGGGCCAAAAGGCAAGGGAAAGAGAGCCACAAGAGGGCCTTGATTGATGTCAGGGGTGTACCAGGGAGGGGTGTATCTTCGATCTGTCACACTGCTTTCAGGGGTGGGTAGTTTATAACACCCAAAACAGCAAACTTTTATTACAGACAGAGGAAAATTAAAGAATTTTTCTCTGACTTCTCATGGACGAGTGGCATAAAAACAAAATACTTCGCGTGGGATGTTTCTGATCAATTCGACAATAAAGGTCCATGAACAACCCCCCGCCTGAGTGTTTGTGCTTCCCTGAGAATTTTGCCAAAAGAATTACTTGCTCTCCCCCCTGAGCTGATATAATGGTTACAATTTAATTTTGTTACATTTGTATGCACACATGCAAATCTTAGGGGACTGGAGACTACCAAGAAAGTTGAAATTGCGCGGGAAATAATTGTTGACCTCAATCTCTTCATAATTTGTTGCTCACAAAAGATTTTGAAGTAAGTCATAGCAGGTGGAAAAGTTAATCCAAATTAATAAAGGTCTCTTATGTTGATAAACAATAATGTACGAAAATCTTATTTATGTGCTTAGTTAAATCATTTCTTTGTCGGTATCTGGGAAAAGAAACCTTGAATACGTACGCAAATCAAAGGCAAATCTAGGTACAAGAGGAAACTGCAGAGTGATAAAATAACAATAGGCCAGCAATGTTTTCCTGGCAAACACAAGGCAACGCATCCCCTCCCCTCACAGATTTGAAAGGGGAAATTTACCCTCCCCCTTGCGTAGCATTTCTTAGTTTTTCTCAAGAAATGTGATGATTCTTTTCTACAGGAAAGCCATCTTGTAATTTGCTAATCCCAATCCATGATTCCATTGTCTGATTAAATTCTACTGGGCCAAATTTTGGGGGGGCAGTCCTCCGTGGAGAACTCCTCGAACAAAAGGCCCAACCCACGAAGAAAATTCTTTGTAGGCCTTAAAGTAAACAAACATGACTGACGGAAGTCCTCTTGGGGAATTACGAGTATGACGTGGGTGTATTACGTAGGTGTATTATGTAGGTGGTAAATCCAAAAGGAGGCTGCCGCCACTAAAGATCGCACCCACGAGGACCCACGCCCCCCACATTCGAAGTACTGTGAAACACAGATCCATTTTTCCAAATTCTGAAAATTTGAAAAATATACTGCTTGTTGAATTTTAAATTGTCTCCACAATTTTATTTTTGAGTCACTAAAGCGAATGCAGAAGGCACCCTGAAAGTGAAACACGCATCTTAACCATGCCTTGAAAGTGCCTTGCTGCTTGAAAAGTGCAACAGAAAATAAGAAAATATCAAAAAATTAGCTATACTCACATAGATAAGACTTGAAAAATATCGATCTCTCAAATTATGAAGAACGCTTGCTTCATTCAGACACGTAAGATCTGCCATATCTTCAACTTTATCAAACTTTGGTGGATTCATTCGTTGGATATCATCTTTGCTGAGAGTGAGTGTACGCCCTCCATCCACTTCGACGATAACTTTTTCCCCTTGTTCTGTTTTCATCCTTCCAGCAGCAAACCCATGTTCTTCACTCGGTACCCAAACCAGTTTTTTCGATGCCCATTCTGCATTTGCGACGGGATCTGCTACTTTCGACTTGTCCGCAACGAGATACTGCATTTCATTCTCCATGGCGAATGTTGATGCAGCTCTTCCGCGAGTTGAGTTTGCGAACGTTTCTTCCTGAAAGAAACTGAATTGCTTGGTGTAACTCCAGCAAAATTTCCTTTATCGTCAGATCAAATTCTGTTTGTTTTGGTTTGAAAGACTTCAAACTCTGCGACTAACAACCATGCAAAATTGATAACGTAAGCCAGAATATACTAACAAATTGATATGCCCTAGATCTAGCAGCAAATGTATACACCAATCTTCCTCCCAAACACAGCAACACGACAAAATACTGCTAATATTTGCTCAGGCCAAAGCGCTTTAGGACTTCGCCCATATGACTATAATTTCAATCGATCTCTCTCCTGATTGGCTGCTTAGGAGATCATGACAGAGGCATGGATCAGACTTTGAATATCACACTTCAAAAAGCATTATTCATGTACTTTGCCAATTTCAAAGAAAATTTCAAGGAAAGCTGCAGAACAATGTCTAGAAACGCTCGAAGAATTCCGACATAAGCAATAAGGTTTTATATCCAAAGAGACCCAAAGAAATAAATTCAATAGTGGTAACTGCTTATTACGTATTTACGAGACAGAATTTGAAGCATTATCCTTCGTATTCTAAAGGTTTGTTTATTACACAATACTCTTTAATGTAAACAAATACCTGGCATTGTGCAGCAAGTATATTGACAAAACAACAGTGAATGGACAAAGGCTGGTGGTATTAGCAAGGTGGCATAACGTATTTTTGAAAGGCAATTTTCGCCGCTGCGAGGGCAAAGTTGACCATCTCAGTCCCCTGTTTCCGAGTAGAAACTATTCTTTGTTCAAATGTACACAATCTCGATTATTGCGTAAAAACCATGTGGAACGCAAGTTAGGCCCATTTTGTCCATTTTTTCCGTTTAGATAATCTATGGTTTTTACAATTCTTCCCAATCCTTCCCAGGTGTTGGGAATCAGTGGCGGGGTCACGGGGGGGAATGGGGGGGGACTTTTCTCAGAGGTCAGTCTTCCAATTCGTCTAAATCCGTTGAGAAAATATCTAAGGAGGGGTTAGGTAGTTATCTCTAGAGTTTGATAGACAAATAAGGCCAGACCCCCATCTTCATTCGTCCCCTCCACTTTTTTGCGGCTGGCGCCGCCACTGTTGGGAATTGTAAAAACCATAGATTTATCAATGTAACAACAAACGGACAAAATGGGCCTAAACTTGCGTTTACACGGTTTTTACGCAATATGATTTGCGTGATTTGTGTAGGTATACTTAAAAATTCAGCCAATCGAGAAGGATTGGAAATTTCTGCGGCAGGGAAAGTTAGATTGCCGAAATATTGTTTAATTAACTTTTCCCGACTTTCCACACATTCTAGTTCACAATTGTGGGGGAACAATTTTTCGAAAGATTTTGAAAAACTAAAATTTGTATTGCAAAGGATGGTAAAACGTGAAAAATTGGCCTAATATTGCGTTTTTTGTTGTTTTAATGAACTGTTAGACTTGCCCCAAGTCTATTCCATGAAGTCCTTCCGACCGATCCCTTTCCCATAGTTCCCGGATCCACAATTCCAGCATTCTGTAAAGAAACTCTTTCCTTTCTTCCTTTACGGAATACGGAAGGTTGGATTTGCGGATCCAGGAACTACAGGAAAGGGATCAGTCAGACGGACTTCAGGAAATAGACTTCTTTAATAATAATAATAAAATAATAATAATACCTTTTTTAATGTTAGTTTTACAATAGTGTGGACACTAATATACACTAACATGAAGCAATTTTAGAGATTGCATTATGGAACTTATTGACTGCAAGCGTTGCAGGCGCATTGGTTATCGAAATACCAATCTTTTATGAGCATTTTGAATTGATTTGCATTTTTGGATGACTTTATCTCATTTGGAAGAGAATTCCAAATCTTTGGACCCAAAAAGCTAATAGATTTTATACCATAATTTGTAGTTTTGATTTTAGGAACGAACAGAACGTCATTTCTTCGAAGATCATACCCAGTAGATTTTGGAAGAAAATAGTCTTTCATAAAAGCTGGATTCAAGTTGTGGAAAGTTTTGTAAATTTCAAGCGCCAATAGCCTAATAGAATGAATATGAATTGTAGTAGATTCGGCCTTGACGAGAAGACTACTGTACGATGAAGTATAATCTGATAGTGCTAGTCGTAAGGCCCTCTCGTTGATTTTCTCGAGTTTCTTTTGGCTTGCATTACTGCAAAATAACCAAATAAGTGGACAGTAATTGAAGTGACAAAGGATGAATGAATTTACAATTACTTGTCTCTCTTTGTTACCCATAAATCGAGCTAGTCTTTTGATTGCGTTAAGCTGCATGGCAGCTTTTTTGCAGATTTTATCAATATGTGAGTCAAATTTTAGTTGATCATCGATTTGAATTCCAAGTAGAGTTACTTCATTACTCACGTTTATTTTAAAGTCATTGTTTATTCGGAATTCTTTAATATGATTATCGTTTTTTCCAACAATTAGTGACTGAAATTTAGATGGGTTGGCTGTCATATGATTTGAATTAAACCAGTCAATGCATTTATTGGTGTTAAGTTGTACTAATCTATGGAGTTCATCGGCATTCTCGGCAGAGATCGAGATTGTGTTATCATCTGCAAAGTTACATAAGGAGCCCTCCTGGATAAAGAGGAAGAGATCATTTATAAAGAGGTTGAAGAGTAATGGTCCAAGTATTGAGCCCTGAGGCACTCCTTGATTAAGTGGTCCCCATGAACTAAAGTACCCACTGACCTTTACCATTTGTTTTCTGTCTGTGAGATAACTTTTTAATAGTCTGAGTGAATTTATACCAACTCCATAAGCATCTAATTTTGCAATTAGCAGATTTATGGGGAGGCTGTCAAAGGCTTTGGATAAATCCATGAGTACAGCTGCAGTGTGTTTGTTAGCTTCTAAACTAGTTTTCCACTCTTCTATTAATCTTATTAAAGCATGCTGGGATGAGAAATGTTTTCTGTAGGCACATAAGAAATTGGAGAAGTTCCTGTTGAGAAATGGAGATAGCTGGAGCTCTATTGCCTTTTCAAAGACTTTAGAGAGAGCTGTTAGAACGCTAATTGGTCGATAATTCTCTTTGTTGAAAGGATCTTTCTTTTTGTACACAGGAGAAACAACTGCCATTTTCATCAAACTGGGAAATGTTCCTTGAAGGATGCATTTGTTTAAAATATTTACCAAGGGTGCTGCAATGATGTCAACAGATAGCTTTAAAAATTTAGCACTTATCATATCATGGCCACAAGCTTTCTTGTGGTCAAGTTTAAGGATAATTTCTCTCAACATTTTTTTGGTAATAGGTTGGAATTCAAAAATCATCTTATGTTTCAAATTGTTTTTTATACTGATTATGCTATTGTGTTTTTCAGACCTCTTAATGATTTGGTGCAAAGATAGATTGGAATCCTCTTTTATGTTTGTTTGATCTGTGGTCTGGCCAACACTGATAAAGTATTTGTTCATGGTTTCAGCTATGTTTTTTGGGTCAGTGATGAGTGAATCATTCTCTGACAGGCAGACGTCCGAATCACCATGATTTTTTCCAAATAAGTATGGTTTTAGCTTTTTCCAAAATGATTTTGAGTCTAAAGTGCCATTTTGACAGATTTTTTTGAAGTAATCTGATTTGAATCTTTGTCTTAAATTAGCACAATGATTTCTTTGCTTTTTGTATTTTTCAAAGTTACTTTGTGTACTATTTTTGTTGTATTTGTTCTTGAGTTTAGTTCTAAGTTTAATTGCCTTCCGGTGCACAGTTGTTAGGGGTTTGTTGTTTGCCCTGACTAACCTCTTTTTCAGAGGTGCATGCGCATTTACAACAGAGCAGAAGGTTTTTTTAAAGACCTTAAAGGAATCCTCTGCACTATTTGAATCATCACAAAGATAGAAAGGTGCTTGTTGCAGATGCTGGAGGAAAGAGTCTTCACTGAAATTTTTGAAGTCTCTATAATATATAAATTTAGCATGATGTTTTGGGAGCTGTGATTTCCAAGCAGTCAAAATCATTTTGTGATAATCACTTATGCTTGTCTCAATTGCTTTACTGTGTTTAAATTGAGTTTTATGATTTGTAAGAATAGCATCAATTGATGATGGATTACAGTTAGGCTTGAAGCAGGTGGGTTCTTTTATGAGGTTTGAAAGGCCTAAAGTGCTACAAATAGTTTTCAGATGTAAGTTATCTGGTGTGAGGTTTAGGTCACCAATTATTATAAAATTTTCATAGTTTAGGCTAGCTTTATCATTTTCATAGTTTAGGCTAGCTTTGTTTAGTTTAGTATTGATTATGGGTTAGGGTTAGGGTTAGGGTTAGGGTTAGGGTTAGGGTTAGGGTTAGGGTTAGGGTTAGGGTTAGGGTTAGTTCTTTCCAATGCATTTTTGAGCACTGAAAAGGTCCAGTAAAAAGCAGTGCTACTACCAAGCGGTTACAAGAAATACCTTCTACGCAAACTGCCCAGAACTTTAGAACGGTATTGCTCATTGCAATGTAAAAAGTTGTGACATGTAAAGTTAGGCTCTCAACTGAAAAACCCTCTTAACGCAAATTCTCGGTCAATACCCTGAAGAGTGGGATAGCTCAGAAGAAATTCATTCATTCATTACTTTTTAAGTATTTTAAGTAGGCTGGAAAGTAGCTACATCACAGCTAATTTAGGCCTACTATGCATGCCGCATCCAGGCATGGGACCCCTAAATTAACGTCCCTTCCGTAGGCATATTGCGCATGGTGCACGAGAAGGGGAGGGGTGATTATGCCAAAAGGGTCAGGGTGCGCTTAATTAAAGGGTGCACATTCGAGAAGGGGACCATTATCGTTAAAATATGGAAAAAGGAAGGGGTTTAGGCATATCACTATCTCAAACCTTTGATCCCGAGTGAGAAATTTTTACAAGATGAATCACACAGTACTTCTTACTGAGTGGATGTTAACCCCTTTCGTCATTCTAAAAATTAATCGGTTTAAAGCAGATGATTATATCTTATCCCTTCTGCCGATACTTTGAACATTGTGTCATAACCCAAAAACATGACTAATCATCAAACGACTTAGGAGAGTTTCAAGACGAGCATGAACAACGATGTGTTGTGATATCTGAGATAATAAGCCTAAATCCAACAGCTTACAGAGTAAATCTTGAAGGCTAGACAGTTGAGGAAATTGCGCAGTTTGGCTACACGTACTTTTTATAAGAAGCTCTTTGTAAGAAACTCAACTCTCAGATCACCAAAAAATTAAGAAACTCGAGTCTGGAAAAATATTACTTAAAGACCCATTGTCAACCATGATCCTTTGTGCGCCGAATGAAACGCAAGACAAAGAGAATTTAGGCCAAAAACGACTTTCAGATAATACAAAAGCAGATTTTGAAGCCAAAAAGGATCATGGTTAGCAATGGGTCTTAAAGAAACTTTCTTATGTTATCTGAAGCCGTTTTATTTCGCATGAAGTATACTTTCACTTGTTCGTCGTACCTTGTGACTCTGTAGCAGACGCGTGGTTTCATAAAACTGGCTATGAAATGTTCAGGAAGGCACTAATACCAAGGGTGTCAGGGCACCTATAATTTAATTAACAAATGTTTAGTTAGACTTATTACTAGGACTCAACGTAATAAGTCTAATGTTTAGTTACCTTGTTTCGATTGTTGTTGTCTTCTTTGTTTTGTCTCTCCCTGCCTTGGTTTTTTAGGAACATTTCAACCCACCAGACCTAACTGCGCCCAACCGCTTTTTCGAATCTAACTCCCTTGTATTCCTGTGTGTAAGTGCGCCTTCGCAGAAGAAAAGGTTTTAAACCGCAAGCCCTTCGAAAAAGCGGTTGGGCGCAGTTGGGCCTGGTCGGTTGAAATGTTCCTCAAAAAAACCAAGGCGGGAGAGACAAAAAAAAGAAGACAATAACAATCGAAACAAGGTAGCTAAACATTTATTAATCAAATTATAGGTGTCCTGACACCCTTGCTAATACATAACGGGAACAGGTTCTAAAATCAGTTGAGGTTCATGTCAGGTTAGACTTGCTCCAAGTCTATTCCGTGGTCTATCAGCGCTCAATAAAACATAATAACCTCTGCAGGAGGGGCGTAAATCGTGACTAGGAAGCCTCCTTCGCAGCGTCCTCGTTACGATTTACGCTCCCGCAGAGGTTATTATGTTTTATTGAGCGCTGATAGACCACGGAATAGACTTGGAGCACATCTATGTCAGGTTGATTGTCAAGATTAAAACAAATAGAAAAGAAGTTGCTCTGTCGCTAACTTTTATCAACAACTTATTATTGTAACTAGCAGCTACAATAAATACATCTTAAAACAAAATCAATCATTGCATCAAATTTAGCAATAAATAATCTTTAAAACGATGGATACTGACATGTTTCGATACTTGTATTTAACGGGTGACCGAAAACTGCAACTTCTTCGAGGAAAAACAAACAAATTTATTAAAAGTAAGATGCAAAAATCAATCGTGCAATCTTTTTAAAGATTTGACGTCTATGCTGAGTTAAAGACGAACTCTGGGAACTTTGTCAACATGAAACGATCAGAACAACAGATCGGTTTTGAAGCTCTCGTTAGGTCTGTTGGAAAGGCTGGTCAGTGTTTTACCGTAAGAGTCTTGAAAAAGTTATGTCATAAGAAATGTCGTTCTGCACAAACAGGATCAGTGGAGCTATCAAAGCAAAATTTTAATATCATAATATAAATAGTTTTTGGCCACCAATCCTCATAATATAAATAGTTTTATTGGGCCTGTTTAGCAGGTTATCATGAAGTACTTGAACATTCAAAAACATCACAAGATATAACCTTCAGCTAGAACTATGAAAACTGTATTTCGTAATAAACTATTGCTCAAAATTAGGATTTTCAAAGCTCTAATTTCGACAACTGTTACTTGAGACAATAAAACAAGAACGATCCCTGAAATAAGTTTTATCTCTGACACAATCGCACATGAAAAAACGTTCAAGATTGGTGATAAAATTAAATTTTGGTGAATTTCCAAGAATTGCAGTTCTTCGAGTCACCCGGTAGTTGTATGTAGATAAGAGCGTAGATATACTTTTATGGTAACTGGGGTAGACTTTGTAANAACATCACAAGATATAACCTTCAGCTAGAACTATGAAAACTGTATTTCGTAATAAACTATTGCTCAAAATTAGGATTTTCAAAGCTCTAATTTCGACAACTGTTACTTGAGACAATAAAACAAGAACGATCCCTGAAATAAGTTTTATCTCTGACACAATCGCACATGAAAAAACGTTCAAGATTGGTGATAAAATTAAATTTTGGTGAATTTCCAAGAATTGCAGTTCTTCGAGTCACCCGGTAGTTGTATGTAGATAAGAGCGTAGATATACTTTTATGGTAACTGGGGTAGACTTTGTAACAATAGCATAGGTTGCTTCTGATTGACACGCCGATTCAAAGCGATTAGCGATCGCAGACAAAGGGATTTCAACGGTCAAATAATCAAACCAAGAATGTGAACAAAGCAGACCGCAAAAGTTGTAAGAGAAGAAACATGGGTGGGCATGTTGCAGCGAGGACAGTGGTCCCATGTATGTCCACATAACCGGTTTATTTCTCTCATACTATGTTAATGTCTGTCCCTTAAATTAGGTTTATTTTGAACTCTCTTCAACCATATCATTTTGCAACTAGCTTGGACTGTACATTCTCTTGGATGTTGGTCAATATTTGTCCTCAAAATTGGGTTATTATAAAAATGTATGTCCCCAAAACCAGTCTTTTTAAGAGCACAATTTGTACTGGTACGCTGAAAAATGGGTTGGTGAAATCATTTTTCCAGGACATACATAGGACCACCAAAAACATAGCAGATGCCCACCCTTGAAGAAATGAGCAACCTGGTTCCGAGGGCCAGTTTCCTACGTCAATACTGGATTCAGCAGCCTCCTTTTGGGTCATGTGAACGAGGTTGAGAAATGAGTATATATCGAAAGAAGGAGGATACATCTGAACCTCTGCAGCCTAAATTACATGTATTTAATTCAGAAGCCGAGCAGCAATAAATGTTTGCATTGCACACAGAAATATAATATACGGAATTTGTATTGCTTACTGTTCATCTTCTGGACGAAGGATGTAAACAAAGCAGACCGCAAAAGTTGCCCAGAAATATTTGTCCGTTAACTCTGTCGTTGTGCACACGAATAGGGGGTTTTAAAACAAGAAATGACTATATACCGGATGAGTCAGAAAAATGTATACACTGTTTGAGAAATTCTGCAATAAAAACTATAAAATCCATTTGAAAAATTACAACTCCGTTGTCTAGCTGAGAGTTTAACTTAATTTTGAGAATTGATCCATAATTTGAAACTCATAATCTTAATCTCAAATCAAGAATTTCCGAAAACTATCTTCCATGGGCTTTGGCTAAAACTGTAAGTGCGTAGCTCAATTTAATCCACTCTTCAACCTTTAAAATGGTAAAATAATGTTTTCTTAAGGTCGATCATTGCCTTCTAATGATACGGAAACCTTTTAATTGGAATTATACTCTCTCGTCAATGCTGAGCATCAAAATTTTAAAATTTACATGATATTGAACAGCCCATTTCTGGCTGTTTTTTGGCAAATTGAAAAATAGGACTTTTGGCTAAGTCCTGATTTCAGAAGGAAATAATGCACGTAAAATTATGAGAGAAAATCTCAAAAATTAAGTTGAAGCCCCAGTAAGATGTTGGAATTGAAATTTGTACAATGTTTCAAACGGTGTATACATTGCTTTGACTCATCCGGTATATATCCAAAGAAGAAGGATAAACATCTGCTACCCAAATTTAATTTCTTTAATTCGGAAGCTGAATGTATTCTTCTTCTTTCGAGAATTCAAAAATACACTACAAATTAGTTTAACTTCTTCTTTCGAGCTATACCCATTTCTTCTCTTAACAAACCCCCTTTCGTGTGCACAACGACGGAGTTACCGACCTATCTTTCAGGGCAACTTTTGCGGTCTGCTTTGTTTACATTCGTGGCTTGATTGCTCGACCGATAAAATCCCTTTGTCAGCGATAGATAATCGTTTGAAATGGTGTGCCAATCAAAAGCAACGGCTTTGTTTACATCCGTGGCTTGACTGCTCGACCGATAAAATCCCTTTGTCAGCGATAGATAATCGTTTGAAATGGTGTGCCAATCAAAAACAACTGATGCCATTGTTACAAAATCTGTCCTTATTCGTTATGACAAAAATAAGTAGAAAAGCAATAAAACCATTTCAGTTTGCGACATAAAAAAATAATATGTAAGCTGTAGATGAAGTACCCTGGGTATCAGACTCTCAAAAATATATAGATGAAGTGGTGAGTATAGGTGGTGTAAAATGTAAATGGTTCGTATCATAAATTGTGCAATCATGCTAATTAATGGACTGCAAAGCCAATGGTCATTTGTTACTAGGTTGTGTCATTTTGATAGAAAGTCCACACCTCATGAAGCTACCAAATCTACCGGGTGAGTCAGAAAAAACAATCCCGTTTGAAAAGCCACTGCTCCCTGGATATCAAAACGATAATATTGACAATACATTATATAATGGATGACATATTTAAAATAATTTAAAATTTGCCTGACTGAAATTGGCCACTCCGTTCTAAAATTATGAGTGCTTTTCTGGAGAAAGCCCCTTCAAGAAACCTTCAAAATAGGCCTAAAATGACGAGCAAATTTTCCAAATATTTCTGCCTTACAGCAATGACTTCAACACGTTTTAGCACGTGCTATCGTCTTGGGAGGGTGAAATCATCTGGAATAATATTGTTATGCTCCCAGGGCGACACTTTCATTCTCCCAAAGGGATAGCAGGTTCAAAAGCATGCAAAAGTCATTGCTGTAAAGGCAGAAATCTGAGGAAAATTTGGTCGTGATTTTATGCCGTCTTTGAAGGATTCTTTGAGTGGCATTCTTTAGAAAATCCTTCATAATTTCAGAACGGAGTGGCCGATTTCAGTCAGGTAACATTTAAAATTTACTTGAGCATGTCCACTATTAAACAATATATTTACCAATATTATTGCCTCGGTATCCAGGGAGCAATGGCGTTTCAAACGAGGATTGTTTTTTCTGACTCACCCGGTATAGAAAGAGTAAAGTAGAAATAAAGGGAGTCCCAGAAAAACGCAACGAAACCAAAACTGAAAACTTTCAAAAGATTTGATAGATGCAACGCATACTTTCTGAAAGCACAATCTATCTTTTTTCCAACGAAAGGAAATTTGGATACATTAATCGGATGATTTATTGATAGTCCAGTAAGTATGGCCTATTTCAGATGCAGCGTGCCGCAAAAGAAAAATCAAGACGTTTTGCACCGTTACAGAACGCAGCGAAAGTAAAAAAAATTTCAGTTTAAGAATGAAAGCATGATGTCTGCAGTTAGACTTATTACATGTCGTAGTTTCGCTACTTGCCTGAACTGATATACGCTGTCTGCAGTAAGCAGGGTCTCTACCAATTTGATCTCTTCCAACTGCATGTTGAATATTGTAGCAATCTTTTGTCATCTAATCTTACTAAAACGTACTTTTAAAGGGCCTGTTTTAACCAGCATGCATGGCGCGTGTCATATCTGTTTTGGCCTTTGTTGTCAATGACATGTGCGAAGCATGCTGGTTGAAACAGACCCTTTAACAACATCTAAACGGTAAGAAAAATACCGATAATAGGTAAGCTTCTTGTTAGTTGTTAAAGCTTTTATGTCGCTATATAAAGGCTGCTCCACTAATGGCAGACATTTAATCAGTCGTGTGATTTCTGTGCAGTTACTGTCATGGGGAATAGCGCGGCTTTCTTTGATATTTGTTTACTGTAATTTTGTATAACACGGAAAACAAAGGGACTGATGACCGTTTCTCGTCGCTTTGAAGGACAACTGACAAAGCGAGGCTATGAATTGTATTTATAACTGGACTTTGAATTGCCCTCGCCTCCTTTACAAAAGCAGTTAAAGTTGAAACATTCTTGTGGATCATCCAACAAAGTTATGCAAAATTTTACCCTTGCCTAAGAGCTTCTTGTTAGATTGTTTAGGACCCAAATTAAAAATTACGACGTTATTGAGTTGAAAGAAGTTAGAGCGGTTTTAATCCTGCGAACGAACGAAGTTGTTCGAAAATGAGAAACGTTATTATCGTATGTGGGCCTATACGAAGCCAGTTCGGTATAAACCCTTTGTATAGTCCAAACAAACCTTCAGTCCGTATTGTTTTGATAAGGCAATCAAGTGTTGATGTGTACAATTTCCCGCCATTATTACTCATGACCTTTTGGTTCATTATTCTCGTTTTGATAACGTCCACAGGTGATGTGACAGTAGCGCAAACGAGGCCTGCGAGCATTGATGCGACCAAATGTAACCGTATGCCTTCGTGCATGATTTTGCGATTCAGTAACGTGTGTTTCGTGTGGTCGTACGATGGGATTTGCGCTGCTGTTATTATTGTGGCTCTTTGAACGGTCGGTCCAACTCCACGCCATAATCCACGTATGCCTTCTTGTCGTGATATGTGAACGAATGCATCAAATGCGCCTTTGTACCTCGGTACTTGGCCTACAAGGTTTGGAAGATAAAATATATGTCATGACGTAGGAAACTGGTCCTCGGAACCAGGTTGAGCATTCAAAGCCGACCTTTGGTTAAAATTAGGCTTATTCTACGCAAAAAATTTGATCAATGAGCTGTAAAAAAGGAAACATTTTCCGATTTTTCAAAAAGTGTGCGAAAGTTTTTTGTCCGAAGCTTTTCTGTCCGAAACATTTCGATGTTAATGTAATTAATGTCCAACTATTATCGAAAGACGAAAAATAAAGCGATAGTTTATTGACATGATAAACACTAGACTCACTACATGTCGTAGTTTCGCTCTTTGACTGAACTGATAACGCTACAACCATTATTATTATTATTATTAATTCTTTCATTTAAAGTTGGCTAAGTAATTATAGCTATAATGGCTAATTAAGGCCAACTATTTACAAAAATATATACAATGCTGTAAGAAAAATATAATTTACAATAAAAAACCTAAACCAGGATAAAAAGTTTTGCATAATCTGCAGTTGCAGGCTTGGCATTTATGGGCTTTAATAAGTCTTTTGAATATCTGAAGGGAGTCTGAATTTTTCAGTTCTGGTGGTAGTGTCTCCCATACTTTTTTCCCCATAAATCTGATCGTATCGATTCCAAGGCAGGTTGTTTTTGCCTTCGGTAGTTGTAGTTTATCCCCGGGGGGGGGCACTCGACCCCAAAATGTACGGGGGTGTGCCTCTGAGATATTGATATTTTCACCCTGTGTGGGAGCAATTTTTTTCAAATTCACTACCCTGTCTGGGAGCAAACTGGCAAAAAACAATAGCAAAATTGCAAATTCCTTGTCAAAAATGTGAAAAGGATACCCTGTTTGGGAGCAAAATCGCTAAAAACGATACCCTGTCCAGCGGCACATACCCGCTACAAAAATTATCGAAGTGCCCCCCCTAGACCAGGTTATACTGGAGGTAGGTACCACCTTAAGGCGGAGAAATTCTGATAGTCATTTTCACATAGCTACANGAAGGGAGTCTGAATTTTTCAGTTCTGGTGGTAGTGTCTCCCATACTTTTTTCCCCATAAATCTGATCGTATCGATTCCAAGGCAGGTTGTTTTTGCCTTCGGTAGTTGTAGTTTATCAGAACACCTTAGATTGTAAGGCAGTTCTTTTTCTTCGAAAATTGTCTTCATGAAGCTAGGATTTAGATTAGATTTTGTTTTGTAGATCTCCACCATCAGCAACTGCAGGTTCCTCTGATGAACGGTTACCGAATTATCCATGTCCAATAAGTTTTCAAAACTAGAAACATTGTCCTTGTATGCGATTCTTAAGGCCCTTTTATGTATTCTATTTATTTTATTATTCAAATTTCTATCGTGAAACATCCAAGTCAGCGAGCAATAGCTAAATTGGGACATAACGAATGTCTTCATCAACAGTTTTAGCTTCTCGGGCTCCATGAAAACCGAAATACGAGTAAGAGCATGAAACCACAGCAACAACAACAACAGCAATTCAATTCCATGAGATGAGCGTAAGTTGAGGGCCTTATGCAGTGAGGCTAGATAAACACCCCTTGGAAAGTGACTCCCTCGTCTCGGTTGCGAAGAAAATCGACAGCGAGTTTTTATTTTGAAACACCTAACAGTTACGTCATAAAAATATAATCGCTATAGGTTCCCATTAAATGACGTTGCAGCTTTTCCGGCAGTTCTTGTAAGTATCGGCAGGCTTCCAAACATTGACTGTGTATTCTTAAAAGTAAAAAATTTTGCACAGTTGAAAAATCGATTCTCGAATTGATTCGAATTGAAAGTTCTACTATGGGAAACAGTGCTTTTTAATGCAAATTGTCATCGATAAGGACGTACAGACGTTTGAAATTTTGAAAACAAAAAATACCCTTAATTCTCTGCGAAACGAAGGAAATGCTTCAGTGCTGAACGTTCCACGACCTTAGCATTTTCTCAAATATAGAAAGTAAAACATTTTCTCTGCCACTGCAAATAATTTCCTGCAATTAAGAACGGAAATTCGTCAGTAAGGATTTGTTTAGTTTACTTACCAATTTTATTTTATTCTAAGTTGTTAATGTTCTTATATTTCAGCGTCTAGCCATTCTTGTTTGACCATATAACAATTTAAACAGGGCGTGTTGAAAAATTTACACACCTAATTAGTTTCACATTTACAGTTTGTAAGTTTGTACTTAGGCCTACTTAATCCCCCTGGTAGAAAGGTCGACCAAAGTAAATGATCAGCGTTTGCCAAATTGTAAGATCATGGATTATACACCAAACTCAATTCATTATCAATGATTTTGTAGCTGCAAGGCAGGCTAACGTAAATGTGGAATAAGTTATTCATTCATAAATGAAGATTAACGTATATATGTCCCTTGGCGAACCTGCTACCTAGAGTTAGGAGAGTCGCCCCCTCTCTGTAATAGACAATAACGCTAAAGATGGCGGCTCTAGAGACTCAAGACTGTTGTGTTTTGCTGCAAAGCATGCTGGTAAACAGCTCCCTGACGACCGCCTAACGACATAAAACTTTTGGTCTGCCGTTTTGACTAGCTAGCTTGAATTCGAATCGACCTTGAATTAGAATGCAACATGGTTCGAAAGGAAACCTTTCCAAAGCAGAAAAAGTAAGTTTTGATTCGAATTGAAGTTTCAATTAAAGATTCGCGTTCAAATTACAAAATGTTCCTGTTTGTTTACATTGATTACTTGTTCGGAACTTTACCACAGCTAGCTAGTGGAAACGACAGACCAAAATATCAATGCCGTTAGGTGGTCGTCAGGGAGCTTTTTACCACCATGCTTTGCGCGGCCACCATCTTTAGCGTTATCCGCCAATTCTAACATATGATATGTCATTCTATAGAGGAAGTTAGATGCTTAAACTTATGTGATCAAAATCAGTTGTGTCAGTCTAGTGTTATAGTAGGCAATTTTTTCGGCTCTTTTAAAAAATTTTGAGTTTTGAACCGAAACAACAAATGTGTCCTTTTGCCTGTAAATATATTTTCATCTTTCCTTGCAAAATTTTACAAGCATTTTTTGTCAATTTTTGGAGTTCTCAAAAATCCATCATCAAAATTCTAGTTCTTCAAAATCTCAAATTGAAGCAAAAACACTGTTGATGCTTTTTTCTGTCACATTTCTATTGGATTTCTGACGCATTTTCATTCTAAGCTTAGATAATCACATTTTCACTTTACCTGGTTCTAACTTTCCTTCAGCTTGTAATCTGATCTTCACCAGATCTGTTGGGTTTGCAATTGCACTTCCAATTGATCCTGACATTGCTCCAGACATTATCTTTTTATATAATGGTGTTTTTGACCGATCTTTTTCCCCAAATAATTCCTTGAATGGCTCATACAATCCTAATCGTATGGTGCTGTAGACTCCTTCTCTAAGTGCAGTAGCAGTCACCCTAGAACATCAAAACAGAAATTATTTATTTCAACCTAAAATGAAGATAATGATACCAAATTAATCTACCATTTTCTACCATTTTGTGTCATAATGATTATTTTGCTACCTCGTACGATACTATAAATTTGGAAGTTACATAGACTACGACAAGAACACTTTGCTTCTCTGTAACACTACAAGAACTACCACCCACCACCACCCAACAAGGACTGATGCACAAACTGCGCAAAAACCAGGACAACCAATTTTATGAATTTTGAAAGTGTTGCAAAGAGCGCAAAGTAAAACGTCTTACAAGTAGCAAGTACCAAATTTAGGATAGATTTATCCAAAAAGTTGGGACCGATTGTCGGGGTTTTTTAACAGTCAGTTTTGGGGCGAAAACAACGAATCAGGTCATAAAAACTAGGAGTTACTTTTGGATGTGAAAACTTCCAAAAATTTCACCTCCAAAGTTTTTCGGTTTTAAATATTTACTGCAGATTTTTTTGCAGCAAAGAAAAAACACAGGAAAGCATTTTGACTGTTTAAAAATGGAATTTCTTGCCCTTAAAGGGGCCTTTACAACCGGCACACTTTGTGATCTTTGCGTTTAATATATACGAATGATTTCAAATGTTTTAAGAATGCTGGGTCTATTAAAAGCCACACAACACCTAGTATGGCCACATAACCAAGCCAGTGAGAAGAATGTCCTTGATACAAACAAAGTAGTAGAATATATCATTTATAACGTACCGGGTGACCCCAAAAAAATTCACGAGCTAGATCATAACCAGCTCCCTGAAATCAAAACTTATTGACAAATGCTTTGAATCACCATTAAGTTGAAAGGCTTGGCTATCTTTTGAGATGCAGCATGGTCACTTTAAGCTATGATTACCTTCCGAAAAACAGGATTTAAAGAACATTTTGAAGCATGCATTTGTCATTTAAAGTGAAATAATTGCGATCTTTTTCCGGTCAACATTTTATGAATACGTAACGTAGAGATGGATTTGATGTCGTCTGTGGAAATCTATTGTTTGCAAAATGGCTTATTCAAATTTCATGCTCCCATACAAATTTGGAATTCAGCTTTTTCACATCTTGCAAAACATGGACTGGAAAAGGAGGGGAAAGTCCAAGAAATGAATGAATTACCATATTTTTAAAACAGGTTTTTCGGAGGGTATTCATAGCTAAACTGACCAAGTAACATCTCAAAAGATAGCTGAGTCCTTCATCCACATGCTGACACCTTTTTTGTGTTCATAACATTTGCTTTCAGGAAGCTGGGTGTGATCTAGCTTCTGAAGTCTTTTTTGGGTCACCCCGTATGCATACCCTTTATAAAGTCCTCCAATGCCTTCTTCTTTGATTATAGTCATACCACCATGAAGGAATCCTCTGTATTTCCTATTTGCAAATATGTTTTTCCTGGCAGTCAATTCATTGTCTAACTGCAATCTAACTTTGATCACATCAATTGGATTCGTGACTGCAAAGAAAATGCATGTAAATCTTTTTACTGATGCACAACGGTGTTTTGTACAATTTCACATGAATGTAAAGGTTATTATTTGTTGTCCCCACCCTAAGGGCAGTGGGGAACCCACAAAGAATCTGCAGGACTTTGTTAAGCCCCACCATTGGGTTATTGACATAAAAAATGAGAGAATTAAAGGCTATATTTAGCGTTTTCAGGGTATTTCTGGAAGCATTTCAGTCTAAATTTAGCATAGATGCTTGGGTGATTGACATAATTTCTTTGCCCCACAGCATGGGGTTATTATTGACATGTGAACTCACAGGAGCATCAGTTTCAATATTTGTCTTAATTTCTTTTTTTTTATGTGCAGTGAAAATAAAAAATTAAGAACAAATATTGAAACAAACTAAGACAAAATATCAAAACTGATGCCCTGTGGTGAACTATGCAACATATCAATTCCCTGTGGGTCTGCCTGCCCCCCCCACCCCCTTCCCCCGGGTACTGGGGAGAACAAATGACAAATACCTTACTGTACACCCTCTCCTACATACAGCATGTGCAGACTTGATAACTTCTATAGTTTTCATTGTTTGTTGGTGTAATGCGTCGTTCAATTCCTACCCTGACCATCCCCCAGGACACCCATGGGTATTTGTTAAAAAAATATTCCCCACCCCCGGGCATTTGACTGTAAATTTTTTCCGCAGCCCTGGGGCATTTGACAACACCAGGAACTTTTGTATTATACATTTACTGGGAATATAGCATGTTTTCAGCGCCCGGCCCCCGGGAAAATTTATTGACCCCTGGGCCACCAGGGGGGATGGTCAGGGTAGGGATTGAACGAGACACGTCTGGCGTACAAAAATTCAGCTGTCCAGACCCCAGGGTCAATCTGGGCATTTTTCTGCGCCAAAGATTGCGCCACAATATAAGAAGTGCTTTGTACGGAGAAAGCTTTTCTCTGCGCCGAAGATCTTCCTAAAATATGCAGCCACATGCACCCTGGGCCTGGTCCAGACCAGCAGCAGCGGCACTCTATACTTTATATCAATATAAATAATTTTTGAAATCGACTAGAATCGACTTTCGTTGCATTTTGAACAATGCTGAACATTCTTTGAGTTTACGTAAGCAGAGCCTTATTCCTTTTATCAATAAAACCACCTTCCAGGAATCAAATTTAATCAACAAAGCACAAAGAGGAACTCATTTGCTGACGTTCTATTCTTATGTGATTGTGATGATCTCAGACGGCCTAAAAACATGACCGAAAACAAATGGCAATTAAACAAAACCTTTATACTTACTGATGCCAGCTGACATACAAGAAATGCCAGAAAGGGCAAATCTAACAACATTTTCATGATTTGGGGCCATTCTCTTTTCTTGAGCAACCAAAATAGCCCTTTCATACTTGGTCTCTTGTGCAGTCATCCTTCCAAATTGACCGCCATGTTAATAAACGGAACTGAAGCGAGGTTGGCTGCCTGACGAGTTTCATTCATTACAGATTCATTACAAAAGGGCTTATCTCCGCCTTCCGATCTGATTGGCCACTACCACAAAAGCAACAACAGCGACAACAGCGAATGAACGTCAACTACTCATGTAGTGAATCTATCAGCTTTCATCACCCCTGCTTCTAAAGCTTCTACGCAGCAGTAGCATAGCAATGCGCATGTAGTTTTCCATAAATTTTACTGCCTATTTCTAAAGCTGGTATTTCTTCCTCTCAAATAACATTTGGCACAAAGTTCGACTCACAGTATGGTATTTTTATTGGAAACTAAAAATATTTTCCTTTTGTCTTCATAGCAGCGAATGAACGTCATCTACTTATCACTTATGTAGGGGAATCTATCAGAAAATTTTCCCAGATCGGGACAGTCGTAACGATCGGGAAAGTTGAACTGAGTTCAACTTTCCCGACGCTTACGATCCACGATCCCCAACGGTCGTAAGGATCGTAAGCAAGTGTTTCCATTAAATCGGGAACACAACGCAGACGATCGCAGACGATCGCAGACTGTCGCCGATCCCCTTACGATCGCTCTACGATTTAATGGAAACCAGCCTTAA